>JAUCNO010035954.1:0-18169 GCA_032353835.1 Enteromius viviparus | reverse complement strand
CGACGAATAGGAATCTCGCTTCGAGATGCCAAAACAACTCTGCGTGTACAAACACGCCAATGAATTTCATTGGCATAAGCTGATTAGGATCAGCTGAACTCAATCGCGGCGCGAGTATAAGTAGGTCAGCTTCAGAGCTGAGCAATTCATGCGAACGTTCTGTAAGCCATTTCTACTCTGTGAAACGACGGAGAAAGCCTGTTGTGACGGCGTTGCAGCGACGGTGGTTCCAGTCTAGTGGTGGTGACAATTGTATTGCACTATCTGCATTGTTTACCGAGCGACCATCTTCCCTGTTAGCTTCGGCCTTTCACAAAAGAGCTAATAGAGTACTCACGGGTGGTACATCTTTTTTTAAAGACGCTTCCTTCGGGATGTCCTACCATCCGTGCGTTGTTGGATGTGGCCGTTACCTGGCGCCGTTGGACAGTCACGAACGCTGCTTGACATGCCTGGGCATTGAGCATGCTAGAGCGGTGTTCGTGGATGGTTCATGTTCCCATTGCGGGAAGATGACTATCTCGGAGTTGCGGACCAGACTGAATTATATGGCTGGTGGGTAAGTCCCTATTCCTCTTCCGCGTTCCGGAGTTCATGTTGGCAGCGTCCGCGGAGCTTCCGGTTCAGAAGGAGACAGGGCCAGTGTGACGGTGACAGTGGGGAACTCTCCTCGGGGAGCGCCCCCTGTCGCACACGCTCCGACATCAGTCGGATGTTTCCTTTGGAGCTCCCTCTGACGAACAGATGTCGGTCACTGCATCGGGAGGAGAGTATGGTTCAGGAGATGAAGTGTCTGCTTCCAGAGCGGCATCCGAGCGGCGCTCATCAGTTCCAGATACTGATCCTGAGCTTATTGCTATGCTTGCCCGGGCGTGCGACGTCAACTATGGTGGTCCAACAGCGCCATCTGTGGTTGTGTCTTGCTGACATGTGTGATGCAGACAAGGTTAGATTCTTGAATGCTCCCGTGTCGCAGACCGGCCTCTTCGGCGATGCAGTGGAGCCCCTTATTGGCCCACCATGACTTGGTTCCCCGATCTTATGCTCCTCGTGACAACCCCTCCTTGGCCGATTCCACATCTAGACCCTGGATGGGACGCGGAGGTTCTGAGTGGCCTACCTCAAGGGGTAGTTGACACTATTTCTTCTGCGAGAGCGCCTTCTACAAGAGCTGTTATGCATTGAAATGGAACCTGTTCGTCGATTTGTGTTCTTCTCTAAGAGAACTTGCCTGATTGGATCCGTGCTTCTCTTTCTGCAGCAAGGGCTGGAGCGAAGGCTGTCTCCCTCCACCCTTAAAGTCTATGGGCTTGCTATCGCTGCAAACCATGACCTAGTTAATGACAGGTCTCTGGGAAGGCATGAACTGATCATCAGGTTCCTCAGGGGGGCGAGGAGGTTAAACCCCTTTTTTTATCCTTTCTGAGCACGGTAGCTAGGATCTATTGGGAATGTTGACTTTCCAAACACAATACACAAGACAGTTGATTCTTAATAAATGAAAACACAATTTATTTGTTGAGAACTAATCTACTATACCAGTGGTTCTCAACCCTCGCCCTCGCGCCCCGCTGCTCTGCATATTTTGCATTTCTCTCTTTGTTAACGCACCTGATTCTGAAAATCAGCTCATTAGAAGAAAGCTCCATGCATGGGCTGTGTTCCCAATTGACATGGTACCTACACAGTGTCCCTTAAAGTTTACTTCACTTCAGAACATTCATTCACGGATAATAACGTAAATAAGTGAATACAATTTAAATTACGTCTCGCACATTTAAATGCACTTTAAATGGAATGTATAAATTCACTTCGAACTGGAATCATAGCAGAATATTCAGTGATGTCCACTTCGCAGTGCGCATACGTTCGAACAGAACAAATGACAAAAGAAACATACGAAATGTGCGGAGCAGGGAGAAGCGAGGAGAAGACGAGGATTGAGAACCGCTGATCTAGCACAGTGTGTGCGAGTGTGCGAGACGTAATTTAAATCGTATTCACTTATTTACAGCGCAAATCCGTGAATTAATATTGCGAAGTGAAGTAAACTTTAACGTACACTGTCATTCCAGTCATGTTCAAAATCCTTAAGAAAATTCACAGTGGTTTAATTATATCATAGTTGTAAAGACTCAGTCAATTGTTAGTTCAAATCAAGAGTTTTATTAACATAAACGATTTATTAACATAAACGAAGTAATATCAATGAACATAACGTTGAGGCAGGCAAAGGTATGCAGTAACACATTCTTGAAAAACAGATCAATCCCCTGATCGCTATACAGGTGAGCCTTCTAGTGGCCGATCTTCAGATCGCACTCTCAGGACTTAAACATAAACTTTTGGCAAATACAATTAAATGGCAACAAAGTTCTAGGGCGATCTCCTGATCGCTTCTTTAGACATGGAATGTGCACACAGGTAAGTCAATGGGTAAGTATACAATGCACGTGGGCGATCTCCAGATTGCTTTCTCACTACAACGGCAGCTGAGGATTGCTGAGGGACATAAAGGTGAGTATACAAGGCAGGTGTTAGAACAGGTGCTTTCATATGATGGAATCCTAGGAACGATCTCCCGAACGTTCTTGTCCTCCACGTGGTGCTACGGCTCAGGTAAGCATAACAAGGTGAGTTTCACAGGTGGGCATAGAGGAGTTTCTCTTACATCAGCTCGGTATCAAGGACCAAAATGCTTGGTGCTGGTGAGTGTCAGATGCCGTCAGCATATATCGATCTCAGCCTCCGTGAAGCAAGGTATTCAGCATTACATGAGGAAAGGAAAGCCTTGTTAACTAGCCGTCCACTAGCATGTGAGAGTGTCTTTTAACGTGTGCAGGTGATTAGTTTTAGGTGTATTAAATTAAAAGTCGGGAAACTGGGAGCAATTGTGAACGGCTGATTCAGGATCAGCTAACTTGCCATAACGACTTGAAATTTTAACCCGAAACATTCATCCCACTACTGCAATGTATCAGTCTGCACATCCCTCCCCATCTGTGTCCAAAATATTCGCTAAATATTTGGCCTAGTTATTTTAATGGCAATACTTAATGTTACAAAAAAAAATTACAACATAACCCGTTCAGATCTATGTCCTTTCTCCTCACACACAATGCACTTTTACAGTGGATTGTAAGATTATGGTTGTAAAATAATACCCAATTCGTTGATAATAAAATGAAAAATGTGTATTTATATTACATTTTCTATTTGAATAGTAATAGTAATTTAATAAACATCATTTTTACTTCTACAATTTTTCACTCCGGATTAACATGCGTGAGTGAGAGAGAGAGACAGACTGACAGGATTTAGCAAGAGAGCGAGATCTTGGGCCTACCTTTATATGCAGAACAAGGAACATGCTGTTGGTTGTAACTTCACATGATGCTGAAGAACACAGCTGAACGTCTGAATCCAACTTTCCGAACTATGAAAGGATGAGTTAAACATCCCCAACAACTGCTGGAAAGGATGGAATGTAGCCGATGTCAATCCATTGTCCATTCACGAGCCCTGAGCATCAATCTCATTCTATTTCTGGTGTCTTCTTTAAACAGTGGGACTTGCAAAAATGCTCTTTCAACGGGAGTGTTGGATATGGGTAGAGTAAGTATTTTGATTCTACCATGTGCTAAGTCCTGAAAAGATTCTACCTTCAACCCAAACGCATCTAAGGTTAAGTGTGGTGAGAACCCTGCTGAGACAACATTTCTCCACTGTGTCTCGAGTAAATCTGGTAAGCCTGAAAAGAACTCCTTGGGCAATTCATGAAACAGTGACTTGTTTGTCACAACAGAAGCAGGACATAGGAGTTCCAGCTTCCACAGCAGCTCCATGGATGCACGCAGACGCATTTGATACTGGGTCAAGAGCTCTTTTAAGATCATCTGCTTTTTTTCCAGTGACAGGGTGCTTGCCTCTAACTTCTGACTGAATGTGGTCCCCAGGTTAGCATCTTTAGGTGAGAGGTATATACCAAAGGATTTTAGATCTAAGTCTCTGAGTTGTTGTTCGTAGTTCATTCGGAAAACGCTTGGCTTAATTATACGTCTCAGTGTTGACATGTACAGTTGACATGTTGAGGTCCCGGAAAACTGAAAGACTATCACTCTAACTGAAAACATTTGTTTACAGCCTTTATTTCCAGCAGTGAAGGACAGAGAAAATGCAGGTACATGCTGTTGGTCTTGTCCTTGTACGTTTCACTCAGAAGCTGCACTGTGTAGCAGTGTTCAGAGCTTGCTGCCACACTGAAATGTGAAGCCAGTGCATCTTCTTGATTGAGAAATCTGTCAATGTAGTCTGCTATTACTGTAACTGTGGTAATGACTCAGCAGACGGCAGATCCATTTGCAGCTTATTTTATTAAACTCTTAATCAAACAGGCATGGGTCAGTAAGGAGCAGACAGTGCAATAAAGACAAAGAGTAAACAGTACCAGGTCCAGGCAAAAGTTTGTGCTATCAGGCAATGATCAGAATCGGTAGTCCAGACAAAGGTCGGGGTATCAGGCAATGAATCAAGGTCAGGAAACAGTCCAGGTATAACCCAAAAGGCAATCCAATAATCCGCAAGAGAAAACTCTTAGAGTTGTTGGTGAGACAAAATTTCGCACCAAATGAATCTCCGCGTTCACCTTATAAGAAAAGAAGCGCGCAAAATCCGAGGCGGACTTTCGCGAGGTGCAATATGGAAAAGGGTCCAGGTAGGAAACTAATATTCCGGCGAAGGTTCCGAATGATGGTCGGACAGAGCCACAGAGGACCACCTTAAAACAGAGACACCCCCCCCCCGCGAGCGGCTCCTGAAGCCGATGGAACGTCTCGGTGAGAGTAGGGTCCAGAATGTCCCGGGCATTTACTCAGGATCGTTCCTCGGGCCCATATCCCTCCCAGTCGATAAGGTACTGTAGCAACGGACCCCGGCGCCATGAATCCAGGATTTTTTCTGAACTGGTAAGCCTCCTCTCTATCGATGAATAGGGGGGTGGGGAGGCGTCTCGGGGACGGCGGCCTCGTCCTGGTCCCTCTGTTCTTCCGGAGCATCAGCGGGCTTTAACAGAGAAGCATGAAGACGGTATGAGACGACAGGCCTTGGAGAATCGATCGATGATGGTCAATATGGTGGTATAGCCCCCGGAGGCAGGTAAGTCGGTCACAAAGTCCACTGCAATATGCGACCAGGGTCTTTGCGGGATGAGTAATGGCTGGAGGAGTCCGGCTAACTGGGACGGGTCTGTTGGTCGTACAGCCTGGACAGGGCATCAGCCTTACCATTCTTAGAGCCTGGCTGATAGGTTATGCGGAAGTCGAAGCAGGTGAAGAACAGAGCCCAGCGAGCCTGGCGGGAGTGTAGCTGTTTAGAACTGCGGATATACTCAAGATTGCGATGGTTGTTGATAACCATGAAGGGCTGTTGAGATCCCTCCAGCCAGTGACACCTTCCTCCAGGGCATCCTTCATGGCAAAATCTCACCATGAAGTCTGCTATGGTGGAAGTGCCTTGTTTCAGGGTCAAAATTTCATCGCTGGGGTCGTGGCCCCCCGGGGCATGATCGAAAAAATCCCGGAAGTGTTGCAAGAAGGCTGCATAGCTGAGGAACGACATGTTCTGACCCTCCCAGAGCACAGTAGCCCACTCTAGCGCCCTGCCAACAAGTAAGGAACAAATTAGTGAGACCTTACTGTCGTCGTCTGGAAAGCAGCCTGGCTGGAGAGTACTGCCGGCACGGGTGGAGAAACTGCGGGAGCCGGGGATGCGGGAGCCGGGGATGCGGTAGCAGAGATCGCGGGGTTCTGAGTGAGAGCGGAGACAGCTGAGTTCAGCGATTTCCCCATTTCCTCCGTAAAATGATTCAACATCTCCAATTGTAAAGGATGTGTGCTCAGCTGTGAGCCCTGTCGGTTGACTTCTCGGGCTAGATGATATACAGCCACTGAATCTTGTTCTGGCAAAGTTTTTTGTGGTAATGTCTAAGCAGATGGCAGATCCATTTGCAGCTTAATTTATTAAACTCTTAATCAAACTAAGAGGCGTGGGTCAGTAAGGAGCAGACAGTGCAATAAAGACAAAGAGTAAACAGTACGAGGTCCAGGCAAAAGTTTGTGGTATCAGGCAATGATCAGAATCGGTATTCCAGGCAAAGGTCAGGGTATCAGGCAATGAATCAAGGTTGGGAAACAGTTCATATGTAATCCAAAAGGCAATCCAATAATCCGCAAGAGAAAACGCCTACAGTTGTTGGTGAGACAAAACTTTGCACCGAATGAATCTCTGCGTTCGCCTTATAAAAAGAGAAGCACACAAAATCCAAGGCGGACTTCCGCGAGTTGCAACATGGAAAAAGGGTCCGGGTAGGAAACAAATATTACGGCAAAGGTTCCCGCTGATGACGGTCGGACAGAGCCACAGAGGACTGCCTTAAAACAGTAACGTTCTATGTCTGTTTAGTTTGGTTTATTCTCTGTGTTTTTGTATTCTTGATTTTGTTTAGTTTTCATTGTGTGCGTTTCAGTTTGTCTTCCTTCCTGTTTGCCCATATATGGTCTTTCCTGTGTTGTGATTTGATTATTAGTTGATTCCCTTCCACCTGTGTTTCCCCAGCTGTGTCGTGTCTAGTGATTAGTCTTCTGTGTATAAAACCCCTGTCTTTTGAGTTTGAGTTTGTCAGTCAATGTTAATGCTACCCTAGATGTGTTACGTTGGAGTTCTCTGTGTATTGCTTTCAAAATTATTAAAAGACTTTGTTTTTTTGATCAACGTTGCCTGCCATCTCTTCAATTCACAAACATGAACCTTGACAATTACTAACCAGCGTGTGGTACTTGGTGAAAGCATTTTCAGAGGACAACCTCTGTTGTTCAGTCTCATAAAGAGTTCGGTAGTCATTCTGGCGCTTAGATGAGTGCTCAAAACAGTTATAAGTCTCCCTGATCATGAATTCAATGTTGCTGCTGCATTGCCTCTTTTGCTACAATGTCTAGACTAGAGAATGGCATACACATTTGATTAACTGTAAATTAGGCTGTTTCTTGAGCAGCGTATACACTGAATGTTGTCTCCCCACCATGACGTTTGCTCCATCTGTTACTGTGCCAACCATATTTGCTATGTCCAGCGCATCGGTTTGCAGAAAGTCGGTGATGGCATCCACAATTCCATTAGCATCAGCGTTCAAAAGTTCGACCAGCCCCAAGTAAGTGCTCACTAACCCATTGTGTTTCTTTGAATGATACTTTATGCATATGCAAAGTAACTTGTTTACAGAAATATCCGTCCAAGTAAAGGGAGTAAGGTTAGTTACCAATGTCCTGTCAAATTTAATTTCTAAAATATGGCCCCAGAACTGACTTAATGACAGCTGAACATTTGGTTCTGTGCATCTGGAACCCTCCGTTCTCGTCATTCAGTATGTCTGTATGATAATTCATCCACAGCGTTAACTGAAGTGTAGCAAGCAATGTATCTTGCTATGCGGAGTTCAAGACGCTTCTGGTTGTCACAAATAGTACTTAAGTTAGCTCTACTCACTGCAAACGCCTTAACTGTGGGCAGGCACTGCATCTTGTGGTTCTTAGTCTCAGCATGGTCCTTCAAATCCTTTAAGTGGGCCCTTATTTCTGTGTAGCAGAATTTGCAGTGAGCTATGCTATCATCTGATTTTGATGGCATTATCCATGACTTCAGGTGGGAATTACTCTCCCACTATTTTCTGTAACTTTTTTTGTATTTTGCCCACTTTGGCATCTTGATTCCTTATATTTCCCGCTGAGTTCTGACTGCAGCTGCTTTCACTCGTGATTGGCTAAGCGCTGGCTCGTGACTGAGCCAACAACGTCAAATGTGAGTGGGTATGTTTAAAACGTCACAATGTCTAACTGAATAGAGTGTAGAGTTGTGATGTTCGCGAACGAACAGATTCTTTTGAATGGCTCATAAAGATGGACGATGGGATCCGAGTCGCGAGCCATAAAACCCATCTCTAATAGAGTGTGTGCAATTTAGGCTTTGTTATATATTTTAAAAATCCGCTAAACTGGTCTGGAACCTGCCCAAATTTTGTCCATCAACCCAAGCCAATTTTTAGTTTCTTTGTGTCTACACATTTTGGAATTTTCGAGCACTTTGATGCATCCTCCTCCAGCATCCGCTTCTTCTTAATTCTGGCCTTTTTCTGCCACCCCTTTCTTCTTTCTCTTCTTGTAGTCCAATGGTAAAACGTTAAAACATTAGCAAAAAACCACGCAGTCCACTGCCAAACAATTTCCTTTTCTCTAACTTGCTGCAACTAGGCTAAATTATCTGTGTAGGGTCATGCCATTAGCACCGAAGGGGGCGGTCATTTATTTTAAATAGACTTGACCTGCAATTGCTCCATTCTACATTAGATATATAGATAGATAGATTATAGGTACTTTGTTGATCTCCAAGGGTAATTCAAGAATAAACAAACAAATTAAATTTTTTTTTTTTATTTGTGACCATGAATGTTCTACAAGATAAGCTAACCATCACAAAGATATAGAATGCGAGCAACTGATATAAATATTGGTTGGACGTTCAGGGATGGAGTTTGTGTGAGTATTTGGCCACCATACGCAGATAATTTAGTAATGTCAATGATTCTAATAATCTCAGGCGGTCGCATTCGCCTCATGGCTGCTTAAATTGTGATCCACTGTGTAAATGTCCCGGCCGTACCGATCGCCACTCCACCCCTGATTAGCCTAACATTTAAGATGCCAACAGACTTTTTCCAAAGACACTAAGGTTAAACCATCTGTCTTTTTCACTATGTATTTCTTCTGGACATTTTTTCAGGTCTTACTTATATGGTATTGTTCTTATTTGCACAAGTTGTCAGAGCATTTTATTAACCATTATTCTCTTTGTTCGTGCTGCGTGAACCACATGTCTGTTACGAGGCGGTCCTCTGTGGTGCTGTCCGACCCGCGTCAGCGGGAACCTTCTCCGGAATTTTAGTTCCTACCCGGACCGCTTTTGCCCACGTACCCCGGAAGCTTCAGCGTGAACAACTCTAAGCGTTTGCCCGTTGTGGATTATTTTGGACTGATTTTTGATTGTTACCTGGACTGCTCTTTGGATATTGAACATTGCCTAATTCCCCGATCTACGCCTGGATTTACGGACTCTGATTATCGCCTGATACCCCGACCTTCTGCCTGAATCTGGTACTGTTTTGCTCTGTCTTTGTCACTTCTGTTTGCACTGTGGTTGATATTGGACTGTTATGACTACGAGTTTATTAAGCGGCTTGCAAATGGATCCACTGTCTGATGAGTCAACATCACAGAAAACTTTGCGGCGCATGGATCCAGCAGCCGTTTATCAGCTGTCTCACGAGTTAACCCGGAAGGGATCGGTGCAGGCCACGCACCAACACCAGCTGGAAAAACTGACTCAAACGCTGCAGGTCCTGAAGTCCTCCATCACCACGCTGGCCCAGGCCTAGGCCCCTGCACCAGCACCAGTAATGGTGGCCGCTCCACCACCACCTGCTGCCGCCCCCATTGTTACCAGCCACGCTGCCCGTGTCTCTCTTCCAGAAAAGTATGACGGCGTGCCCGGAAAATGCAAGAGGTTCCTGATGCAGTGCAACCTTTACATCAATCAGCAACCTGCCAACTTCCCCAACGATGACAGTAAGGTGTCGCTGATCTGTTCCCTCTTGGTGGGCAAAGCATTGGACTGGGCCACAGCACTCTGGGAGGGACAAAACATGAACTTCCCCAGCTACCAAGCGTTCCTACGTCAGTTTCGTGAGGTCTTTGATCATGCCACCGGAGGCAGAGAACCCAGCCAGGAGATCCTCATGCTCAAACAGGGCTCAGCTACAGCTGTGGAGTACACTCTATGATTCCGCACCCTCGCGGCCCAGACTGGCTGGCCCCCGGAACCCCTCAAGGCCATCTACCACCAGGGGCTGTGCCATGAACTACAATCAGAGTCTGTGAATCTTGAGAATAGAAGCTGTAGGTGGGAAGTCCGACTTCAATAGAAACAGTCTCTCAGGAAGATTCCCAGGTGAGTAATGCCTTCTTTGGTGAAACAACAGTTTAGGAAAACTGCGATGTAAACTGTATTCTTAATCCTTCTTTATTTCCACAGGTGACGAGCGGAAAGGCGTGGCAGAGTTTCGGGAGTTCTGAGGAGACAGGTGAGTAACACAGGTATGAATTCACTGATAGATATACACGTTGACAGTCTTACTGTTTGATAGTGAGATCGCTGAGTGAAGGCTTGAAGAACAGGGTTATGCCGGTGAGTGATTTACTGACACCGAGCTCGGTGGATGCTCTGTGGAAATATAACAATCTCCTTAGACATGAACACTTCTCATAGAGTGCACTCAAACCTCCGTCAGAATTCAACAATAGCTCTTGTTAAAACAGATGGTGATCAGTGACGTGAGCAGGTGAGTAGATTGTGGTAAGCTTTTTGTGATAACGTTCTGACGAAAGCAGATTCATTGGCTCTCAACACAGGTAAGTCATGCTCAAACAACAATCACTAGAAGTTAGGAGTTTTCGTGATACATCAAAACTGGTAGGCCTAAGGTAAGAAGAGAAGTGTTGCCTCGAACACAGCCAATGTGTGACTGGTGAACTGGGCTTAAATGTGCTGTTTGATTACCAACAGTTGGTGGTGATTAGAAGTCGTGTGATTGTGAACGTGTGCAGGTGACTGCACTGGGATCAGTGCAATCCTGTGACATGACAAATGTGCTACATACAGCAATTTTAATAAAAATGAAAACACATAGAGGAAAATGTTAAGAGAATTTATGCATTCATCAACACAACTTTAAGTAAGTCTTGGCCTACAGTATGTGCTGACAGAAGCTGTGCCAAGCTAAAATAAACTCTTGAATGACATAGCCAATGTTCCCTCACAAATGTGGACAGCATTCTACTGCCACGATGGGTTTTTTTGTCGAAAAAATACTTAGAGATCAGTCTGTTCAATATGCCTTAAGTCATGCACCATTGAGCTTGTCTAATATCAAGGTGGCAGGTAAAAACTACAGTGACAGATTTCTGTTTGAAACTCTGACCCTTTTATTTCGTTGACCACTATGTAATGTAAACCCAAACAAGTAAATGCTACTCTCTGTTCATCGATTTTATCTGTTTAAGATGTAATACCTGAGATACAACATATCTATTACCATTTACTGATTATACAAAAAAAAAAAATATTGCTAGTTGACAAGTGATTGGTTATAGTTCCATGTTATAACTTTATAAATCCTCTATTCATTGTTGATTTCACTTATCTGTCAATTTATTGTCTTAAATAAACACTTTGCCAATAATAAGCACAAGTGTACAACTGCTAAATGAATACCAAAAAATGAAAATTAGCTTTACTTTACTTACCCTCAGGCCATGGGTGTGCTGTATTAAAAGGCTTTTTTGCTCATCAGAACCTAGCCCTTGAGATTCTCTGGTCTCAATGTTTTCAGACACATTCTTAGTAAAACTACCAACAATTTAAGAAACAAATATGCTACATGAGATGTGATTGATTAAACTATGAAAGCAGTAAGAAAAGAAAAATAGGCCTCAAGCACTGAGAAGAGCACTGGAGTGCAAGACACAAGTTTTCTACACAATCTACACATCTTTTGCATTTCACAGGTCAAAGGGTGTGAAAGAATACTTACATTTACCTTTATTCATTTAGCAGACGCTTTTATCCAAAGCGACGTACAGGTGGGAATACTTAACACTCAAAATAATGTGTGATATCCGTGACCATTACAAATTCAAACTAATTAATTTTGACAAGAAAATAAATAAAAATGACTAATTACATCACCTAATATATACATTTTGCCTTATGCATGTATATTTTAAAATAAGTCTTGAGGTTGGTTTTTTTTTTCCCTCATTGCACAGGCCAAAAAGTGTGAAAGAATTCGCTTAACACTAAAAGGATGAATGATATCCATGGCTTTACTTGTGAAGTCACCCTAACCAACTTGAGTTCACAGAATTAGAAGTGTACAGTACATGTCTGTCTGTCTGCCTGTCTCTCTGTCTCTGTGTGTGTGTGTGTGTGTGTGTGTGTGTGTGTGTGTGTGTGCAAGTCTTACAGTCTCACTCCAACTTATCACATTTTGACGCTTAGTCAAGACCCTTTTGAAGTTCAAGGTTTTTGAAGTTCAAGGTACCCTTTTTTTTAGTTTTTTTTTATGTGAAGGGTCCTCAACTCACTAGATCTAACTTTGAGGTTTTGTAACTTCCTGTGCATCTGTACAATATGAATCTATCAGAATGAGCACAGATGCACACAGACGCAGCAGAACCATAAACAGTGGCAACCGCATCCTCAGCATCAGTACGTACTGCATATGACTGTGTGTGCAATTACTGATACTTTTTTAAACGTTAGTTTAAATGTAAAAGTACATGTGACTGTTTTTGTTCAAATTAATGTCTTTATAATGCCATTTGTAATTCAAGGTTTAATTAGGCTTGTATTTCCTGTCTGTATATGTTTAATGACAGGTGTAATACTTCTGCGACTTCTATCTGTCCAGGAAACACTCAATCTACTGTACATGTCTTTTAACAGGTCTACAAAATGGATTCAATCTATGAAAATACTGATTACATTCCTTCGATGACAGCTTTAGATGTCAGATGCTCTCTGTACAGTGGTAAGATACTGTAGGTTATATGTCCTGTTTAAATAACATCACATTGACAGAAACCATTTACTAAAGAATCTTCATGCATTCTAAAACAAAATATCAAATGATTTAAATTACAGTGTAATTATACATTTAAGCAATGAGTAATATGAATTAACTACATGTACATATTATGGTTAGAGGATTAGGGATTGGTTTAGGGTTACTTCATATATATAATTATACATAATTTATTGTCATTATAATAGTAAATACATGTAACGTGTAACAAGGACACCTTAAAATAACAACCCAGTCTCACGATTGATTGAATCTATTTATTTGTGGCAGTGACATGTTTATTTCATTATTATTGTAAGTGCAGCATGCTTTTTTAACTAAGATTCCATAGGATACATCTTATTTTAAAAAAACGTGCTGGAAAATAACAAAATAAATGTGTGCCTGCCACAAATAAATACTGTGAGACTGGGTAGTAAAATAAAGTGATACTTTGCTTTCTTTCTAAATCAGTTACAAAAATGCAAACAGTGTAAATACATTTATAAAAATATGGTACTGCCCACAACGAAAATTCTAAACTTATTTATTCTGAATAATTTGTCACTTTAACACAATTTCTGTCCCCAAGATATGTCTTTTCAAAAACAACAACAAGAGCAAAAAGTCGCATCTTCCAAGTGGACCAAAGTTCTTCTGACTCTTCTCAGTTCCTCTCTTGTTCTTGCTCTTGGAGGTCTCTGTGCTCTAGGGTTGCTTTGTGAGTAAAACGATCTTTGCTCTGTTTAAGGTGCTTTCAGTTTACACTCTGTTCAGGGTGCATTTACTAGTGTAGAGCAAAAGCATGTTTCCATCACTGATGCAATAGATAACAGATACAAATTCCGATGCTAAAAAATGCATCAGTAAATGTTGAGATGACACACTAACTAAGATTAATAAATGGTGAATTACTGTTAAATAAATGTAGTTGTAATAATAAAAACTTATTGTAAAGAGTTACCAAACAAAAATGCCTAAAATATTGCCAGTAATGTACAAATGATGTCAGTCTTGGGGGTGCATATTTTTCGTTTTGTAAACTCCATAACTTTAAATGTCTATCCCTTTTGACCTGCACTGTCCAAAATGCAACATATATGAGGACGTAATTTCTAATCATTGCTGCTGTGGTCATTTTTGACTTTAATCAGATACCAATACGCTTGCCGATTTAAAATCAGCTCAAGAGAAGAACAGCACAAGTAAGAAAAATGAAACAGCAGAACACAAGCACATTTAATTTACGGTAGTGTTTAATAAACTGACCTCATCTAAATTTCACATTTTCTTCAAGTGACAAGAGAACGAGAGGAACTAAAAACCAATTACACCACAGTTAAAGAACCGCTCTCCCTTTATGTTGGTGAGTTTAATTTTGTTTGGCTGTTTTTTTTTTATTTTATTATTTAATTATTATTATTTTTTTAATTAAGCATTATTCTATGACATTTGGTCAATCACTCTGGCTGAAAGAACGTCAAAGTATTTATCCTAAACAACAACAAAAAAGTAAATAATGCGTTGAAGTGCATTTGTCTTAACAATCATTTCTTTATGATTTACTTTTTAAAGTGTAAGGCAAAGCACAAGTTTGATTACTTTTAAATCGATTGTCAAAGTGTTTTAATTACACTTGATTATTATCAGATGAGGGTCGTCTCTCTGTGGATGGATGGATAGCTTGTCATGGAAAGCTGTATTTATTTAGCTCTGATAAACTGAACTGGTCAAGCTGCCAAGATGTCTGTGTGTCTAAAGGAGCCAATCTGGTCACCATAACCAAGCAAACAGAACAGGCAAGTCAATTATTCCAGATTAATGCTATTGATCAGTATTTGTACAAACAATCCACACAAAATATGTGTAAATGGAAATATAAAACCTGCTAAAATGATAGAAACACAAGAGGAAGTAATACCCTGACCAAAACCACCCACAGTTTCCTGCACTGTTGTTATGTTATGAAATTATATTAACCCAAGTTAACCCAAGATGAAGCTTTTGTGACTTAAGTTTGGTGTGTAAACTGTATGCAATTACATATAATATATATATATATAATAAATAAAAATAAAATAAATACATTTCTCCTTTAGGATTTTCTGGTCTCTAAAGTTAAAGAGACGCACTGGATTGGTCTGAATGATCTGGAAACTGAAGGACACTGGGTTTGGGTGAATAACCAAACTCTCAAAGAAACTGGAGTACAGTAAGAATTATCATAAATCTTTTAGAATACATACAGTCTGATTGACAAATGATAGTGAATTCTTTACAAGCTTAAAAAATACCTTCACTACACCTCTGTTATAAGATTATTACAAGGATACAAATGTGTTCTTTAACCAGACTGTTTGTGTCTTAAAGGTTCTGGTTCAGAGAGGGGCCGACAGAACCTGATAACTGGAGAAATCAGGATCCGTCTGGAGAGAACTGTGCTAGTCTGGGAGATTCAAATGGCAACCTTCAATCTTGGTTTGATGCTTCTTGTAAAAAAAAGAAAAAGTTTATTTGTGAAAAGAAAAATGTATCTACCAGTATGAGTGGTACTATTTAATAAGGTCTATACTGAATTTGTATATAATCTTGAGGTAGCTGGGCTCTTTTATATCTTAAAAATAATGGTGCACAAAAGGTTCTTCCCAGTCATGCCATAGAAGAATATTTTGGTGCTACTAAAAACCAGTCTTTAAAAAAAAGGTCTTTGAAGAACCATATATTTTTTTCATAATGGCGATTGACATAATCGCTTCGGATGTTATCACTCGATTGAATGGGCCGTTATCAGTCATTATCAGCCCATTCATATGGGTCAGTAGGGGCCTGCTGCACCTACTGGTAGGCTTAGAAGGCTGTTATCATCCATAGGACTACTGGGCATGCGCACATCAATCGACTTTACGTCAACAATACTGTTTTTCTATCATGGTAAAGGGTTGGTGTTAGGGTTGGAGTAGGTGTAGGTGTAGGTGTAGATGTTAAATAAACACAATCTAATCGCTAGAAAAAATAATTTCCTTTTAGGTTTAACCAGTAGGTGCAGCAGGCCCCTTTCCTTAGATGTTAAAGATCCTTAATGAAACTATTTAGACAAAAAAGGGGTTTTCTATGGCATCATAAAGCACCTTTATTTTTGAGTGTACTTGTGTTTTTGTTGTAAAAAGGCTGATTTTTTTCCTCCAGAGAAATAAACTGAATGTATAGACACATCTGAATGTGTCGTGTTTAAAGTTTAATCTAGAAGCCGTAAAGCATTCTATACTTGATAAAACAAAACATTTTGTTTTACTAGCTCACACATCTGCCAGTCAGTATCATATATGAAACTGTTTGTGTCTAAAATAATTAAACTATAAAGTAAGAATTTTAAGACTGCTATAGTTAATTGTATTAAGGAAATGTTATGTGCACTTTTTCAAGTCTTGGGAAGCAAAAATAATATTTTACGAGAAACTGAACAGATTAAATAATTTTTTTTAAATAATTTTTAGCATTTATACTGTTCATATTGTAATGCTCAACTAGGAAGAAGACTGAATACAAAGGAAAGTTTAACAAGTTTATTGATTATTAAAAAGATTAAAGTCAATAAAGCTTGGAAGGTCCTTTGCTTTATTTCCTTAGGGGAAGTGTGCTTGTGAATTCCTTTCATGATGTGAACAGTCTCCAGGAAATATCCTTTCTCCATGAAACAGTGTAATTGATCTCCGGATACAATCTTACTTTCTCCTTTCCAGCCAGATCACCAGATGGTGATGACCACAGTGTGGACGAGCCACCAGCGTTCTGAGACAGGTGAGGACAGCAGGTAAATATTAACAGGTAGATGTTTAGTTGTCTCACATGTAGAAATCGAAAGATGATCGTGGTGGATTCGTTGAGATACGTGCAGGTGAGTGACTCGGTAAGCAGGATATGCACTAGTTCAACGAACTTTTCCACAGTAGCCAGTAGTACAGCGGGAACACTTGGTATGTTAAAGCAGGTAAGTCTGTAACTCAGATTGCAGTAGTCAAGACGTAGATAACGTGAGCCATCAGGTAAGAAGGAAGAGATGTTACCTTGATCTTAGCCGCTGAACTACTGGTGCATTGGGCTTATATCCACGCTCACCTAATGAGATCCAGGTGGTGGTAATCAGTACTCTGGTGATTGAGAGTGTGCAATACTGGCTGCACTGGGATCAGTGCAGCCCTGGTGGCGTGATACATATAATCTTTGCATGACCTGTCAGTATATTTCTCTGTTCATTTCTCCACATAAGCTTACTAACTTAACCTAACTAAACAAGAACAGGAACATGACCAAATTAGGAAACAACAAAGGAAATAACAAAACGAAACTAAAACTAAACTAGTGACATATAACAAAGACATGGGCGTGACAGTAACTTTGAAAATGCATAAACAAACAACATTACTGAATAAACAAATGAAGATACTGCTTGTCCCTGTCTCACTCTGTTCTGAAGCAGCTATACCTCATCTGTTCTCTAATATGAAAACGAATGAGTTCATATTGAGTCCTAAATTAAACTAGTGTGGCGGTTTACAACTATGATAGACTACGCCACTCCAACTTTTACTGGGTAGGAGATCCCAGGGGTGTTGTGTAAGGGCGCCAGGAGTCACCACTATAGAGGGGGGAGATTTAACGCCAACGGGCGGCACTGATCCCAGAGCAGCCGATTATTCACGCTCTCATTCACCAGAGACTTAATCACGCGCACCTGGAGAACATTAGATTGACTGCTTATAAGCCATGCTCACCAGTTGCTTGACGGTGGAGATCAAGGTAACAAATCTAACTCTCACCTTAAGCCTCTATCTCAGACTGCATTGAATCTCCTCAAAGTTGTTCTAGTGTTAATGTTCACATTACTACCTGCTCTGTCGTCTGCGCTTACCTCTGTATGCTCATCCAGGAATTCAGGAGATCGATCTCACGTTTGCTCATCTGGATACTTACCTTTACGAATCCTACTGGACATATAGAGATTTGAGATCTCCACCTGCACGTGAGGAAGTTTGCACATTTACCTGTTGTCACTAACCTTTGATACTCACCTGTCTCCTCAGAGCTCTGCCAGCACTCTTCAGTCCCTTTCACCTGCATCTACCAACTAAAGGAGAAAGGGAAAAGAGAGTTTATGATCGGGAGATCATTGAGAATTCCCAGCAACATCAAAGAAGCGATCTGGAGATCGCCAAACACTCCCAGCCATATCAAGGAAGCGTTCGGTAGATCACCATTGCCCTTCACTCAACTGTCTTATCCTGCTGTTCACTGATATATCATCTATAAATAAACATTGTTAAAACTTACCTT
This sequence comes from Enteromius viviparus, assembly GCA_032353835.1. Taxonomy (NCBI): domain Eukaryota; kingdom Metazoa; phylum Chordata; class Actinopteri; order Cypriniformes; family Cyprinidae; genus Enteromius; species Enteromius viviparus. The sequence continues at coordinate 111 of JAUCNO010035954.1, read as the reverse complement.
CGTTGGCCAGAACCCTACTTGGCTGTGCGTTACACCTATGCTGCGTCCGAAATCGCATACTGCTTCAGTAGGTACTACATTTAAAACCGAACGTACTACTCGACCGTTAAA
>JAUCNO010035472.1:0-18233 GCA_032353835.1 Enteromius viviparus | reverse complement strand
GCGTTGTCCCTTGAAAAGATATAATAAAATATTCACAAAAATGTGAGGGGTGTACTCACTTTTGTGAGATACTGTATTTCTTAATGTAATGAAAGTACTACTACTAAATATTATTAAAAGTATTTTTTTTTCAATTATTTATTTACCAGATTTTATTTAACAGAAAAACGGAAATACACAACACAGCATTATTAATATTAATAAAATATTTTACACAAATTAATTAGCTTCTGATTATTACAGTCTAATTAAACCATTAAAATGGAACCCAGAAAATTAATAGAAAACACAGAGTTAGAAAAAAAATCTAGATATAAATTTAAAAAAAAGAAAGAAAAAAATCATATTGCTGTTTATGAACCATGCTTTGATTCATTTATTTAACCACTAAAATAGTCCAGAAAAATGTTTTAAATGGAAAAATAAATAAAAATATGAAAGCCCTATTATGCTTCCAAAGGTTGCACATATTTAATCAAAAACAGAATAAAACATTATTATTGTGAAATATTATAACTATGTAAAAATGCCTCTTTTCTTTTTTATTTTTTTTAAATGTTATTTATTTTCTGTGCTGGCAAAGCTGGATTTTCAGCATGGTCCCTTAAAAATGTTCATTGTAACAGGTCTATTCTAATATATTGTAATCCTTATATTCTATCTAAATATAACAATATACTCTGCATTTCCTGTCACTTTTGATCAATTGCATGCATCTTTGCAGAATAAAAAAACTTTCTTGAAAAAAAAAGAAAGAAAGAATGGTATTATATAAATGGATTAACAACAAAAAAAAACAACCTGTATGACAAAGTTATAACTGTATGAATGATCTGAAAGTACAAGCGAAGTTCATGAAGTGCCCAACCAGAAACTCAAGCAGAAGAAATGTAGCTAAATCAATCAATTCTTAATCCATTCTGACATAAAATGTCAGATTGAATTAAATGCAACCCATTACATAAGAAGAGCTGTGCGAATGATTAACGCAGAAACTCGTTCTGCTTGTGTTTTATGAATAAATTCCAATGGTTTATGAATAAGGCCCAATGGTTTTTATGCATGTCTCTTTTTATGCATATGTATGCATTTGAGTGTGTGCGTATCAGCCCAGCTCTGACTCACTGTCACAAGATGATTATTCATTCTGAAAGTGTTTCTTTCCCGGTGTTTTATGCATCAACACAATTAAAAAGACAGCAAGCAAAACAATCTGACAGCAGAAACTCCATGCTTCAACCATCTCCACACGTTCTCCATTACCACACCTTTTCCCTGCACAGGGAGGCTGGACTTGGCCGTACAGATATCCTCAATTCTGGGAAAAGAGTTTGAAATGGTAATTCAGTGAATACTAAATTTCTCTTTCTCTTCTATAACAATAAGACTCTTTCTGTGCGGGCCATGCAGAGCTCCAGCGGTGCCTCCCATGATGCTTGGTGTTGCAACAGCTGCCACCGTACTTCCTGTTACTGCTTTGGGGGAGGGTTTCTGTAGGCATCCACTAATGATCCTCAGACATAGGAATATATCCTTGTTGTGCAACCCAGTGCAGCGAGCTTGTGCAAAGCAGACACAAACTGTTCTCACACATTTCTACAAAGTCCGGTAAACAGAAGTCCTGCCGGGAAATGTAAAAGTACCTCCAGGCCCACACTAACCCCCCCTAACACCGCCCCTCAGCCTGCAAAACAAACATCCACAGTACCTGTTGCGCAAAATTGTAAAAGACATGCTATTCCAGGGGGAATTTCATCCTGACATTCACAAATCTGCTAAAATGAAGTTACTCATCTTTCTTCTCCCCTCCTTTCTTTAGAGGAAAAGTTTGAAACAATACGTGGTAAGGACATCTGTAACTAATCATCTGTAACTACATCTCACACAGGCGAAATGTACCTCGTATGGTCATGAACTGAGATTTGTTGTAAAAAAAATATGCCAGGAACTGTGGATGATTTTGAAAGGAGTAACATTAGGGAAAGGAGAAGGGAAAGTAAAGATCGCTTAGATTTCAAATTACTCACATGATCTAAATTAATGTAAGTGGAAACGGATACAGACATGCGATTAGGAATATTAGGTAGATAAGACACGGTTACAGCTACCAGTAAAGTGAAGCTTAACTATATCAGTGACAGAAACACAGGAGATTTAAGAAGGGTGAGGAGAACAAAGCTCTGAGTGTCTTTGAGACCTGGGACACGCCGGTGGGATTCTAATGAATGGACAACTCTTTCAACAAGGCTAGAGTTAGGGGAGCTCTCAGATGTATGGAATATGAAACATGCAAGGAAAATGATGATCCTGTTACAATGTTCGCTAAAATTATGCATATAATAACTGCAAAAATAAACTAAGATTAGGCAAATAACGCAAAACAGTCTGGTCAAAAAACTTTCTTCAAAATCTCTTTCTTTGCGTTCAATTCATACAGGCTTACTACTACTTGAGGGTGAGTAAATGACAGAATTTTCATTTTGGGTGAACTATCCCTGTAATATGATGTTGTTAAAACTGTAAAAATGTAAAAAAAATCCTATTCACATTTCAGATGAGACCAAAGTAGAACCTTCTGGTCTTAACTCCATTCGCTGTGTTTGGAGGAAGAAGAAGAATACGTATCATCCCAATAATACCATACCTACAGTGAAGCATCAGCTCTGGGGGTGTTTTTCTGCACAGGGGACAGGACGACTGCACTGTATTAAGCAGATGATGAACGGGGCCATGTATTGCGACATATTGGGCAAAAACCTCTTTTCCTCAGTCAAAGCATTAAAGGTGGGTCGTGGCTGGGTCTTCCAACATGACACTGACCCAAAGCACACAGCCAGGAAAACCAAGGAGTGGCTCTGTAAGAAGCATATCAAGGTTCTGGAGTGGCCTGGCCAGTCTCCAGACCTGAATCCAATTGATAATCTTTGGAGGGAGCTGAAACTCTGTGTTGGTCAGCAACATCACCTAAACCTGACAGATCTAGAGAAGATCTGTATGGAGAAGTGGGCCAAAATCCCTCCTGCAGTGTGTGGAAACCTTGTGAAGAACTGCAGGAACCGCTTGACCTCTGTAATTGTTAACAAAGGCTTCTGTATCAAATATTAAACAATTTTGACTCAAGAGATCAAATACTTATTTGACACAGTAATTCCCAAATACATTGTAAAAAAAATCATACAACGTGGTTTCCAGATTTTTCTTTTTAGATTCTGTCTCTCGCAGTGGAAATGCACCTATGCTTAAGACTCCTTCATGATTTCTAAGTAAGAGAACTTGCAAAATCACAGGGTGATCAAATACTTATTAACCTCTCTGTAGTTATGTAACTTAGAGCTTATAGATCTCAGGCAGAATCAAAGCGTTTCAATGCACTTAGAAACTTGCTTTTAGCCAATCACAAGAGCTGTTAGTATCATGTGACTGAACACGGTTATTAAAGTGTGTTTTACAGATTTGATTACAAGTGAATAAGTGGAACTTTGTTGATAAAGTACAATGAGATATAAAAACCAGAGATTTGAAATTTTAGTTGTTTATTTGCAGTTGTTGGTTTCAGAAATGTAGTTATTTAGACACATTTCTCCAGTCATGCAGTGTAGGTTAAGTTATTTTTATTTTAGTATTTATTTATATCCTTTACTTTTACTCAAACCAGCCAGTTGTTATTTTAACCATCTTGATGTGAAAGTGGTCTATTAAAAAGGTTTGGATTCTGTTGTCACCTGAATTTAGTGTAGTATTTGTGTTTGTTTTTCTGACATCATGAAAGAACACATTTTCTTAACTCGATTTTCTATGATAGAAATAGCTAGTAAGATATAACATGGTTTTCTATGGTGCAGGTTGTATGGGGTTGTGTGTGTGCGTATTAGTGTGTGTATATATATATATATATATATATATATTGCATCCAAAATAGTTTTTGTTTACATAATATATAAGTGTACTGTGTTTATTTATTATATATATAGAGAGAGAGAGAGAGAGAGAGAGAGAGAGAGAGAGAGAGAGAGAGAGAGAGAGAGAGAGAGAGACAGAGAGAGAGAGAGAGAGAGACAGAGAGACAGAGAGGAGATATTTATTGCATTTCATCTTCTCCAAAGATTAACCTATTAAGATTAACAAAAAAAAAATACTGATATGAATTTGAGTGTTTATTAGTGATATAGACTATATTTATTTTCTTTTTATAATAACAAAATGACAATAACGAACAATAAAAACCTATATCCCTATATCAATAAAAATTGACCAAAAAAAGCTGATAACACTTTATTTCGACGGTCCACTTATTCTACTAACAGTAAGTAACTTAGTAACTACATGTCAACTAGCAGTCATTAAGAGTATTAGTAGACTGTCTGCTTAATATCTCCCAACACTTTATTCTGATGAGTCCACAACATATTACATACTGACTATCAGAAACTTCACAATTATATGTCAACTTATTCTACTAACCCTAAACCTACCCTAACAGTCTACTCTGAGAGTTAGACATGCAGTCACAAATACTTATAGTTAGAAGAATGTCAAAAAAACAAAAGTGGAAAAACAAAGTGGAAAAAGTCTTGAATGTTCAGTAATAAAACAGCTTGTATGTCTTAAAATGCACTCACACTGAAACAACAAATTAACCAAAAATTAACCACTTGAGAAGCAACAAAGCTGAGTTAAAGCTCCTGCAGCAACTACCAATGGGAGTGAGATCACATGACCCGACACCAAACATGTCATCCAATCATATAAAAGCATAATTTACATAAATATTCACTAACACACACCTGAATGCCAATGGAGGAGAGTTTTCTCTTGGGTGGGGCTTGCGGTTCGCTGGGTGCCACAGTGAGGCTCACAGGCTCGTTTTTGGTGTCTGGGGCGGGAGAGGGCGGGACGATGGAGGGAGGAGGCGTAGTCACTCGGGCGCTGGGTAGGGGCACGGGTTCCCGCGGGGCGGGGATGGGGGGCAGGATGGGTGGCCGCTTTGCGCCCTTAACCAGACTCCCTGTCCGAGAGCTGGCTATGCTGTCGGAGGAGTTGCTGCGTCCTGATTGACTGTTGACCTCGCTGCGCTGGTCCTGGCTGTCCAGGTACGTGTCCTGGGCCGATTCGGTGCTGCTCTGGACCGTCACCGCGATGTAGGGTTTGGAGGTGGTTCGAGGAGGAATAGGCGGAGGATTCTTCTTACAGACGGCTGTACACGTGGAGACTGAAAAACACAAAACGACTGTCAGAATGCTCCCGGAACCCCAGTACAAAGTCTCTTCCCAGCAGCCCTTACTCGGGAGCCACAGGAAGAGATGAGACAAAGACGGGCATTTACATACTGAAATCTGGACAGCATTCCTCTCATGCCAGACTGCATCAGGAATGTGTCACCCACAAAACATGGGCTGAATTCTGCTGACGAGACTCTGGGTTTGGTACAGCGTGCCATGAAGGCCGATGATAACGCTCGGCTGTGTATTATTAGCCTGCTGAACAGTGTTGGAGAAGCAACTTTGAAAGCGAACAAGCTAGTAGGCGGCAAGACCAAAATCTATTGGTTGCAAATTACCACCTGTCAATCACTTTTTCTGCGGGAATCAGGCATGAATAGGCAAAGTAATCTGTGTCGTTATAATGGCGCCGACAAGCTGGGTTGATTAAAAAAGTACAGATTCACCTAACGTCATCTGGCAATACTGCGCAGATGACAAATTTACTTGAAAATTTGCGGGTTTACCATCTCGCGGGATACAACTCATTGCCAGTGTCAACACACAACTGCACCTCGCAGAAACCAACCAACAGTATTTGAGGTTTTCGCTACAGTTACTAAGTACAAGCGTGGAAGCGAAAGATGGAGGAAGTGTACTGATGCTGTGACCTGCTACCTAGCCAAAGAAATGGTTTCTTTTAAGTTTATTTTGTTTATTTAAACTAATTTAGTTAGAATTATTTAGTTTTTTTTTGTATGCCTCATTGATTAATGTAAACAAACTAGTTCGTGTAATTCGTTTGGAGTTCACTGTAACTTGTATTGTTATCGCTAACAACTTCCTTGTTATTATTTCCTCATAATAATACTAATAAAATAAGTAAAGATGCGGAAATTGAAAGCATAATTTCATTTAGCTATATAGTGTGATTAAGTGTGTGTTTTTCGCGAGCTGGTTGCTGCGGCGGGGCTCAGCATTGTGATGTCCATTGGCCATTGGCGACCCAACCCTAAGCCTAATGGGTAAGTTTGATATTAGTGCAGAAATGGCTAGGCTACATATTATGAAAATAAAAACAAGAAAAAAAGACTCAAAACATCACAAATATGAAGCAAAGAATTATGCGTGACAGCATGTGTATGTATATATTATTTGTTATTCCTCACATCCTGAAACAGTTGATCACAATTAACATAAAACATGAGATGCAACTTGGCAATAACCAGGAATGTTTTTTTGAGCAGCAAATCATCATATTAGCATAATTTATGAATGATTAGGTCACACTGAGGACTGTAACAATGCTGAAAATACAGCTTTTCATCAATTTTAAAATTGGTCCCTCCATCAAGAGATTTGTGAACAATTATCCTCTGTCTTGGCCGTGCTGTATAGAGGAATCTGTGCCAGGACAAGTCCAACGCCGGACTGTGGGGCGCAGAGACAGTATTGGATAAATCTGTTTCCTCTCTCTGGCATGGCTCACTGGCTTTGTGCACTGTGCACGCCGTTTGGTGCCAGGACAGATGCTTCACAGCAGTCTATGACCATTTGATTGTCAATACCGATCATGTGGGAAGATCTGATGTGACAAAGAGCCAATCTAAATACAAACCAGTCAAAAAAACATGAGAATGAGAGGCCAGGGCTGATTAAAACATCACAATAATCCACATGTGACTCCAGTCGTCAACTAACATCTAAAGCAAAAGCTTTTATGTTTATAAGAAACAAATACATGATTAGGTTGCTTTTAACTTCGAATCGTTGCTTCCACTAAAATATTAGTCCTCTATCCATAATAAAAATAGTTTCATCTGAATCAGGAGAGAAATATGCACAGATGAAGCAACATTTACAAGCAAGAACAGCTCTAAACTAATATGTTGGTGGATTTTGACGTGAAAGACAATAGACTTTTTCGCTCTAGGAAGCATTGTTATGAATTATGGACTCATATTTTAGCAAGAAGCAATGAATTGAAGCTAAAACGCCTTGATGTGTTTGTTTCTTATAAACACACGGATGTACTGGAGAGACTCTCATTCTGACGGCACCCATTCACTGCCAGAACATCCAGTGCTGAGAAAGTGATGCTAAACCTTTTCAAATCGCCACAGCAGCGAAAGTGCAACAGCTAGTTATTCCCGCTGACAGCTATTGAACAACTGACTTTAGCCTGGCTTCTGAGACGCAGCGGCAATTTAATTAAAAACGTTTATAGTGAGAACAAATCTCAAAGCAGCCCCGAATTAATCACATCTAGACCTCCCTCGAGAACTTCAAAATGCGGCCAGACTGAGGCACTGTGGTTTCTGTGAAACACAAAAGGAGAAACTCGGACGTATCTTTATGCAACTCTCATTCGTATGACACTTCAGCATGACCATGTGTCAAAAAGTCACCACATGACTTCAAATGACACGAAACATACAGTCAATGTGGACTAGTTTCATGAAGCTTTTTTTTTTTTTTTAAAAGCTTAACAGGCAGATGATATTTAAATACTTAGTTTTATTATAAAAAGCTGTGTAGTTTAAATGAAATACAAAAGAAGTTGCACTTTTACGGGTAAGAACTTAAATGATTTAGTGCCGCAATGAAAAAATAACAGCATCCAGGTTTGGAAGAACCTAAGGTCGAGTAAATGATGTAAAGCATGTTGGTACGTTATACGTTTTGACCTTAAAACTAAGCATTTAAAGATCATCTTGCGCAGACATTATTGGGAGATAGTGTGTGAAAATAGAGCTATTTAAATGCATTTTATGCAAGTAGCCTACTATACTGTTATAAAGATCCCATTGGTTTGCATTACAAGCATTGCATTATGCAAACATCAGCATCTGCATCAAATTGTATTGTATGTTCAGTTTAAGCACTGATTTTCCTCCAGGTTATCATTGTATCATACTATCAGAATCCTAATAGCCTGATGTATCAAATATGATTCTTAATAATATGCAAACTTTTGTTTTATTCTTATTACTGAAAATTAAACTAGTTTTACTAAACATTTAGAGCATTATTTGAATGAAAAAGAGTCTGACTCCTTCATGACTTTGGAGTATCTAGTTGTTGCGGCAACTAATTCATAAATCTGCCCTTAGTCCATTTTCACATTCAGACTTGTAATCCTTATAAGGACGTGTTTTTATATTAAGTGCACATCTTCTCTCCAAAGCACAGCAAGTGTCTGGTGAAAGTAGGACAATGTAGTTTGCATGGCTGAAAAGGTGTGTAAGTTAGCCTAATCAAACTTTTCCAAACACTTCTCCACGTAACGTTTGGGTTTAGTTATGAGCCCTGCATCCTTTTTATATATTCATTATTAACTAGGGCAGCTAGAACAATGCATGCTCTCTTTAAACGTTAGATTATCTCTCTCTGACTTTGCATTGCAAACAATAGCATTCGATCTGATTCAAAACACAGTGCACAGAAACCGGCCTTTGTGTGACTGCATTCAGATCTCACACGTGCATTGCTGATCCAGACCCATGCAGTGCTCTTAAACTATTTTGCAGTGAAAACGCAAGCTTAAAAAGGAAAGCTGTCATGTTCAGGTAGGCAATGCTGACATGCTTCGCCTGTCTAGACAGACGCATCAACGTAAACACGCCTCCAGACGCCACAATAACATGTTAGCGTGAGCTAACCTGCTAATGCAATCAAAATTTCATGACATCTGACATTAAAACGGTCGACGGAGAACTGACTGATGCTAAGTCTTGATAATCGGCAGATGTGTTATTCGTGACTTCCTCTGACCCCGAGCACATGCCGAAACCAGCACGCGCCAGTCGTCGCGCGCGTTCGCTACAAAAATCCACACACCTTTTCCTCTTCCTCTGCGCGTGCGAAGCGATCAGCGTCGACGGCGTTCTTCCATCCCGTCACGTAAAACAAAAGAGACACGATTAAAAGATCCACTGAATGTGTGTGTTTTTTTCTGTGCCGCTTCCGAACCCACCCGCTTTAGAATCCTTCCTTTCAACGGATCCCACCATCCACGTCTCGAGGAGTCGAGGAAAAAGAAACGATCCGGTAATCCGCTTTCAGGACGCGGGATTGGAGAGAGACGATCTCGAGGCGTTCACTCGCAGCGCTCTCATTGGTCGGTGGGCGGGGCGAACGAGCGTGACGCGGACGAATCAAAATCGCAGTCCATGCGTCACACAGAATCCCCGCTTGCGCGCGCGTCCTCACGCTGTTCAATCTCATCCTTTGAACGTAATGTGTTTAGTATAAGTTTAAACCCCTGTGTAGTAATTTACATGTTTTGTCAGTATTATATATTTAATATTTAATTTAATTTTTGATAATTATTATTATTTTTATTTTTTTTCATTGGAACTGAATTTTTATTGATTAATATAATGTTAAAATATAATAAAAATAAAAAGTGTTATCAAATACTCTTTGGTGTTATCTCTCTTTAGAGAAAAGGATACAGCGCGGAGAGTGTTTTTAAACCACTTTTGTCAATGAAATCACAGAAACCAACATAGGAAAACTTTTTTTAGCCTACTTGTAACATTAATTTTTGTTAGCATTCTGAAGAATATTCACTCATATATTCATTCCTTCATTAATTTTTTGTGCTGTCAAAGGAGTCATTAATTAATAGCATCCAAATCCAAATGTATTCTGTAGGCTATAACAACAGTGTGTATACATGTGTGTGCATGTGTGTATTTAATATGCACAAATAATATACACAGTACACACAAATATATTGTGTAAACAAAAAAATGTAAGACGCGATTAATAGTTTGACATTACTATTTTTCTTTATCACTATTTAATAGATCTAAGCCTTACTAAAGTAGCAACATTGGTGTAAAATATATAAAATATGGTGAAAAAATGTCTGACACTCTGATGTCTGATTGGTACATTAATGGTAGCTTAAGTCAAACGCATTGCAATCTGAGGTACAGGTTTTTATTTATTAAGCTGCATAATTAATCATATATTTTGTGTGCATACTGGAAAAAAACATGATCATAACTGCTGTGCACAACAAGCATAGTATAAGAGTAAGAAAGTATGCTACGCCAAATATAGTCATAGAACATTAAAAAAATAGCACAGGTTTTTAAGAAGAAATGGTAAACAGATGGCCAAGATTTGTTTTTCTTGACAGCTTGCTCCCTAAACTAAATAGCATTAGCCAGATTCCTCTCCAAAAATAGACTAGATTTCATGATTTGCTATTCTGAGCATACAACCGTGCTTTGTACTGCTCAGCCTTTTCAAAACGTTTCAAGATCATAAAGAAATTCTGAGAATGTTGTTCGACTGAATCAATCTGGACTATGTTAGCCTTTCAAATGATAAGACCTATCAAAATAGAATAAACATGCAATACAAATACAGCAGATCAACTGCAAAATCTGATCGGTCCACGTGCTTCTGGTTTATTAAGCGTTGTGCCAAACTAATCTGCTTGATGTCGTTTAATTCCTCTGAAAACCGGTTAAGATGAGGTTTAATTTGCGGTGGAAGTTTTGCCAGAGTCGGTCATGATGGGCCGAGAAACATTAGCCGTTAAGCTGAAGGATTCATCTCCGCAGGACACCACCAGCACCAATGTAGGTCAGAAGATTGTGTGTGTGTGTGTGTGTGTGTGTGTGTGTGTGTGAGAGACAGAGTGGGACATCTTGCTGTGACACACTTGGCAGTGGACATTTGAGATGTTATAAACATTATGACCGCTGCAGCCTAATGGATCTCGTTTGAAAGTTTGTTTCTGCCACGGGGGAAAGCTTTACATCAATTCTGACTTATAAAGTTATACATCTCACAATTCAGACTTTTTTTTCTCTCAGTTGCAAGTTCAAGTCTTCCAATTCTAACTTCTTCCTCAGTGTTGTGAGTCTTATAAACTCAAAATTGTGTGTTGCATATTCATATCTCTAGTCTTAGTAAAAAAAAAAGTAAGATAAAGTCATATTTCTTTATTTTTTTATTCTGTGGAGGAAACATACTTCTATAATCTTGATCCCATGAACTAAGTAAAAAAAGTACCAAATCCTTCCAGAAAGCCTGACTATGTTTGTCTCCACCAAAGTATATGCCTTGTGTGCTTCTACATACACCTCAGGAGATTAAATGTTTGAGTAAATGATGATCCCTTTAAGATGAGACAGCCGTCATGGTCTCGTGTCTGTTTTCAGCCTCACACCATTACTCCAAATCATCTGTCTGGGCTTGCCCACATGCCGACCTCTCAAAGCAAAAGAGATCCGACTTCACACTAAAGGCTTTATTACCAAGACAAACAAGGCGATTGCACTGACATCATCTTTGGAGGTAATAAAATGACATCAAGATCAGTGAAAAGTCCACCAGACCTGCACTAGTGCGCTTATCTGAATGTTATTATGTTTCATATCGTGGACTTTGTGTACTTTATCAACTCTTTCGTTTTTGCATCCGCAAATTCAGTGCTAATCCCTGTGATACATGACAGCTGGGTCGACACAGTTTTCCGTTATTATAATATCGAATGCATCAAACAGTCATTGCTTTTTTCAGTTTCTCAAGTTAAATATTTTTACTTTAAATGCACAGTCATAAACCACAAATGACAACATACAGTATCACTGTGAAAAATGACTGCGGTTTTAATGGTAAAAAACTGAAAATGCTACGGTAAAAACCTGTTAAATGGTTAATTTGTAAAATTTACAGCAAAAAACGTAACCTGACAATCCCATAATTCTTTGCATTGCATTTGTTTCTTAGAATTTTTTTCTGATCAGTTATGTTTATTAAGCTTGAATGTTACGTGCAATGTTGCTAAATGAATGTTTATTGCATATTCCAGTTTAATGAGTCATCATGATGGTGTTTAGTGTTTGTGTGAATGACACTGACCTCCTTTTATATATTTTTATATTTAAAGCTTCTTGTGATGCGCTTGAGTCCATCATGTGACTTTCTCATCACTGTCTGCATTTGGTGCTTATCAGTATATTGTAAAGATACAAAGCAGATTTCAGTAAGAAATTTAAGGGAGAAAGGTGCATTGCTGTCTCAAAAGTACTGTTATAGTGCATCTTAGGCCCCATTTACACTGTCAGTTAGATTTGACCCAATTCTGATTTGTTTCTCATATGTGACACAGATCGGATCTGTTCTATGAGAGTATAAACGGGAAAAAACGCAGGCATTCTGAAATTTCGAGATCAGTTTCAGATCTCATTTAAACAGTATGTGGAAATAAATCAGATGTAAATCAGATATATGCCAAGGGGACTGTTGTATAAACAGGCAGATCAGATTTTCTGAGGCATCGTGTTCTGTCCGTCATTAAAACTGTCACAACTTGGTACTTCTCTACAGTTTAATGAGGTCACATGTGACTTGTGCTGGTAAAATGAGTGTAAATGCAGACGGGCTGTTTTGAGCTATAGGCAAAAAATTAAGTTGAATTTGAGGTTTTAATTATTTAAACGTCTTAATGTTTCCGTACATTTTCTGAGAGGATTAGGTCTACCTTTTCTCTGCTTGCTTCTCACACTGATGGTCATTAGAATAGCACGAATATAACGGCATAAATACACATATACACAGAATTGCAGTATGTAAGTATTCACACAAACTTATCTGTTCTGTCTTAAGTGAACGCTTAGAGAGCTTATGGGGAAAAATATCTGATATGTATCATTAGATTCATGCAATTGCCTCTCATTAATGTATCTAATAATAAAGGAGAAAAGGAAATCACTCTCTGCCTTTCATTATTGTAGTTTTAATAATCAATTTATTTGCAATGAACACTGAAGTGATTTTTACATTTGATTATTTGTTTTGTCTCACATGAATTATAAAATTATAAAGGTACTGCATTATTTGTTTCTTTCTAGACTATTTGTTCTGTAGTTGTTGTTTGTTTTGCATCTGCTCTTATTTATAATAGCACAGATAAAATGTAAAAAATAGATATATTGTGATTATTAATTTAATGATTGGATGAATGGATGAATGGATATTGGCAACAAATCAGAATTGGGCATCAAGACCTGCAGTGCAAACAAGGCCTTTATTGGTCATAAAACATGGTTGAGGTTACACAAAATGCAGTCAGTGTTTTATTCTGATTTTGTGGTGTTTTACACAGTAAGCAGCATGTCAGTGAGTGTTGTATGACTCACCGGTGACGCTGTTGTAGCTGCTGATGGATGATGTTATAGGTGGTGTCTCGTCAGAGTCCATGGAGCCCGTGTCGTCGTCTTGAGAGCAGCCAGCCTGGATGGCGCGCAGGTAGCTGTGGCTCCGGGAGCGGAAACAGGTGGGTGTGGGCAGATCCAGGGCCTCCACTGCCTGAGACTCCAGCTGACCGTACACCGCACAGCTCCGGTAGCCATGCTCCACCTGAAAGGACATGTGCAAGTTGAAACATCTCGCCCGATGCTGGCGGGGCAGACGGCCGCTGCACATCCACAAGCGCGCCTCACACGGGGTGAGATGGGGCCGGCGCTTTAGGGTGGACTGACGCATCACCGTGCGGACACGAAGAGGAAACGGCAGGTTGGCTTGAGTGGTTTCCATTTAGTCAAAAAATCCTTAAATATATTCCTTTTGTAGATGCACTGATCCTTGGCTGTGGATTAAGAGTTTGTTTTATAAATTGGCATAAAATGCATTAAATTTAAACAATCAAAAAAAAATTAAATAAATAAATATTAAATAAATATTCAGAAAACTCCATTGAAATTGGGAAAACTGTCAAATAAGTAAATAATAAAATAATAATGATAAATAAAAGTGTTTGTATTGTTTTGTAACCGTCTAGCAAACAATGTAATTAAGCCTATTTTAAAGCATATAAGATAATATAATAATAATAAAAAAAACTAAACACTGTAATGTGAAAAAAAAACTTGTAATTTAGACCATATCATTAGACATATTTAGAGTATCTCAATCAAGAAAAAAAAAATATATATAAATTGAAATAATATAATATATAATAATACATGGAAAAAAGAAGAAATTCTGTTTAAAGGTCTAATAATATGTTTTGTTCTGTGACATTACTGCTCAAAATATTTAAAAATAAGCATTGTATCTTTTTATAAAAACTGACAATATGTTATTTAAAAAGTAAAATAGAATGCAGAAAACGCCTTAGAGAGTCAATCAACAAAATGATTCAGTTGGATCTTTAGGTCTTTTCAAACTAAACTGCAAACAAAACACAATCCGTTCACTCACTCTCTCTCTAGACAAGAGTAAAGAGAGAGGTTGTGTTTGCTCGTCCAACAGGAGACACTTCTCACAGTGACACAACAGAACAGGAAGGTGAGTTTGTCGAGGGTAAACCCAAAAATTACCAATAAAATACACCAAACTGCACCTTGCTCACTATACTAAAAATTACAAGCCAGTTCCCAGGAAAAATACTTAGAAGTGCATCAAATTAGCTGCTGTCCTCAATTTCCCTGACTTCTTTCCCTTTGATCCCAGCAACAGAATCTCAGAGACAACTCATGAATCATCCATCAGTCTTAACAGCGCATTATGCCATTCAGCAAAACAGTTCTCCAAAAAAATCAATGCTCTTTCCTCTGAAGAAAAGGTTTCGGAGCCTCGTCTTGATGTTTCCATCAGTAGAGCAAACGCTTGAGTATCTTGTCCTGATAACATGCCCTCCAACTGATTTCCCACCCTCCACGTCTCCTTAAACTAGCTTAAGGATGTCTTACAGCATTTTAATCCGGAACACTCCGTTCCTACGTTGTTGAGGTCAAGTGAACAGCAAAACCTTTTTGCTCTGTGATGCAGAGCGCACACATTTACAAGAGGTTTTACATCAGTAGAAAAAATGTGAGTGGTTTTGACAGAGGAAAACTAGGATGCTTTGCTATGTGGTCTCTAGGGTGTTCAGGGGGTTGCTAGGGTGTTTCTATTTTGTTTTTTGATTGTTGCAATATGGCCACATGTGGACCCCTAGTGGGGTGTTCTGGGGTTGCTACAATGTTCCTGAGTTGCTATGTGCTTACTACGGTGTTGTAGAGGTTTCTATGGTGATGCAATAATGTCCTGGAGTTGCTATGTGGTCCCTAAGGTGTTCTGGGGATTGCCATAGTATTTCTATTTGGTTCTTTGAGTGCTGCTATGTGGTCACATGTGGATAGTGAGGTTGCTATGGTGATGCTAGAATATTCTTTAGTTGCTATGTGCTCACTACTGTGTTCTGGGGGTTTCTATGGTTGATGCAAACATGTTCTGGAGTTGCTATGTGGTCTCTAGCGTGTTCAGGGGCTTGGTATGGTGTTTCTCTTACGTTTCTAGGGTGTTGCTATATAGCCACGTGAATACTGGGGTGTTTTAGGGTTGCTATGGTGATGCTAGAATGTTCTAGAGTTGCTTTGTGCTCACTAGGGTGTTCTGGGGGTTGCTATGTGTGTTTAGAGGATTTGCCATGGTGTTTCTATTTGGTTTTCAGAGTGCTGCTATATGGCCATATGTGGATAGTGGGGTGTTCTGGGTTTGCTTTGGTAATGCTAGAATATTCTTGAGTTGCTATGTGGTCCATAGGGTGTTCAGGGGGTTGCTATGGTGATTCTAGAGTGTTGCTATGTTGCAACTAATGTGTTCTGGAGTTGCCATGGTGTTGCTATATGATTTCCAGGATGTTCTGTATGCTTTGTGCGATAGATGGTGATACCACTGACAAGCTGTACCACTGGTATTGTCATTTGCCCACTTTGGCACTGCCTCTCATGATCATTTTGATTTTTAATAGTAATAAAAATAGGTTGTTCTAGCCTTTGCTGTGGAGCATTGCTGTTTAGTTGTTAGACTGGTTGCTATGTGGTTGGTATGTTCTTCTGTCTTTTGTTATGTGAGAATATGCACCAACCCATTGTGTATTACGCTAAAACATATAAATGCTTGAATTATTGAGTTTTATCAATAATAACAGTAAGAGTGATGCTTTAATAACTTAAATGAAATGATGTTTGTGACCTGGCCCATGGTGGAGCCTCGTCCCAGTGTAGAGCAGCGCTGACCGAATCCCCCATCAATGTCCCAATGCTGCACACCCGCATCATCCGCTCCCATCAGACAGTCCAGGTTATCCAGGCTGCGATTGGTGGAGACCTCACATAGAGACGGCATACAGCTGAGAGAAACAAACACAGAAGGTGTGGTCACTAGGGTGTACTTGGGTTGCTATGTGGATACTAGGGTGATGCTACACTATTGCTATGTGGTCCCTACAGTGTTGCTAGAGTGTTGCCATGTGGTTACTAGGGTGTTCTGGGGGTTGCTATATTGAAACTAGGGTGTTCTAGGGATGGCTAGGGTGATGCTACACTGTTGCTATGTGGTCCCTACATTGTTGCTATGTACTGCTATGTACATTGTTGCTATGCACTTCTAGAGTTTTGCCATGTGGTTACTAGGGTGTTCTGGAGTTGCTATGTGGTCACTAGGGTGTTCTTGGAGTTGCTGTGTGGATACTAGGTATAGATTGGTGGAGATCTCAAAGATGACATACAGCTGAGAGAAACAAATACAAACACATGAGATTAATAGCAGGAAACCTTTGCATTCATCTCCCATGTGCAAACAACCTTTGAGTTTCTTTTCAGTAGCATGCAAGAGCCAGGTGCAGCACAGAGGAACAGTTCTGACCAAGCTAAACAATAAAAATAAGACAAGTGAGGACTCAGTCAAGGTGGTGGTGGTGGGGGTGGCCGCTGTGAAGCAGTGAAGTTTAGCACTCACAGGAAAGTGCTTTCATTGGAGAGAGTGAGAGTGCATCTGAGTGGTTACATGATCAGACGGAGGTGGGGCTAAACACTAACCTGTGCAGGTGCGGCACTGAGGCGGCGCTCTGCAGAGGAGACCAAACCACTCCGAACTGCTTCTGCATGAAGGGACAGGGGCTCGGCCTGATAGGAAGGGCCGTTATATGAACATCAAAGTCTGCTGCTTGTGTCTAAGCTTCATTAACAACTGACTTAACTGCATAACTCTCCTGGCAAATTAATCATAAATTATGTATTTCAAGCTTTCCTTGTTACTAACATCTCACAAACAAATGTGTTGTTCCAGGACCAATAAAGATGTATAAAAATAAGAAATAGATTCCTTTTTAAAAGTTTTAGTTTACTTTAATGCTTACTTTAAATCATTTGGAGGTTTTTGCTGAGATCCCCGGTTATGTTTGGAAATATAACATAACTAATCCTTCCCAATTCAACTACCCCAACATTTTTACATTAATGATAAATTTCTGACCACAGTTTCATACAATCTAAAGTTTATTGTCACTGTTGCCAACAAACTTTTAAGCTATGGCAGTCAACATACTCATAATTAATAAAGAGAGACCTTTATGTAAGTATATTCATCAGACAATAATTTGAGGATTTTGATTATGTAAAACAACAACATTACAGCAGCATAAGAGTCTGGGTGTCTTAACTAGGCTGTGTATTCTTTTATTTTAATATTAAGAGTAAATTGGAAATCTCTTCTCATATGAATATTTTACCAATCAGCCTGTCAATGTGCTGCCATCTGCTGGTCACAGTGAATGTGCTCCTGATGTCATCGATGCTGAGATGTTCAGTTAAGGATATTAGTAATGCACCTTATGTGATGTACATCAATAATCCAGCAATAATGTCATAAGAGAATCCAATTAATTAAATTGTGTTCATAATGTATTGTGTAAAAAGTTTAGTCAGGGTTATAATTTTTGTAACTGAAACTAAAACTACATGTAAAGCCATAGAAAACATTTATTGTTTTTATTTATTATTTATTATTTTATTTATTTATTGCCTGAAGTGAAAATATACACACACACACATATATATATATATATATATATATACCACATTTGTAATCTATTTAAGTTTGTGCAGTGTGTGTGAAATGTGCACGTGTATATACTGTAGTGTGTGTGTTGCATGTGTACGTGCAGTGTTGGGAGTAACGCATTACAAAAGTAATATATTACAGTAATATATTACTTTTTGCTGTAACGCAGTAGTGTAA
>JAUCNO010035379.1:0-18246 GCA_032353835.1 Enteromius viviparus | reverse complement strand
AGGTCCGATGCACTGCAGAGTTTAGCTCCAACCCTGATAAAACTCACCTACCTGTGTTTTCTAATGATCCTGGATCGGACCTCCAGTGTAAGATTTGAGGAACCCTGGTCTGAACTCTAAAATGGCTAGCGACCTTTGGTGGACTTTAGGTAGTAACACAACAACATATTTTCATTTCCTCTCAATCCGAATAGAGAAGTGTATATTCATGACTACTTCCAAATAATTCTGTTGTTAAAAACATATACAGTAAGTCACATAATACATAAGTGAACAGCACTGCCATAGTTGAGACCAGCTCATTCCAGTCAGAGCCTAGAAGAAGATCGAATTCAGAACATAGTCCGGAACAAGATCAAGACTATGATTCATTTCATTATTCATTAACACCATGTCATAAGTCAAACAGTTAGCAAAAAGATTTAAGACATTTAAGGTAAATACTAGACAGAACAATCTGAAATATATTCAAGTGTTTTTTTTTTATATATCAGTTAAAAACATCTCAGACTAAAATCACTTATTTACGTTCTATACAGCACCAAAAACCATGAAAATATGATGGTCTTAAAACCACACTTGAGGTCCAACACAAATCATATACATCAACACATATGTCAGTAGGCGCACATGTGCACTTTGGTGAGAGTGGCAATGTTATTAAGGTGTTT
The DNA here is from genome assembly GCA_032353835.1 of Enteromius viviparus. Classification (NCBI taxonomy): domain Eukaryota; kingdom Metazoa; phylum Chordata; class Actinopteri; order Cypriniformes; family Cyprinidae; genus Enteromius; species Enteromius viviparus. The sequence goes on along the minus strand of JAUCNO010035379.1, from coordinate 17,575 downwards.
ACATGCCTGTTCATTCCAATTAAAAGGGGTGCGCACTAACTAGTACTAATATGATTATGCTTGCTGTGATTATGAGCTAAATCACATTATGCAGACTGAAGTATTGCATTTACATGAGGTACATTTTCATCACAATATTGTCAAAATCTCATTATTTTCGTAGAGTATGTAAACACAATGACTGACTCAACCTTTTACTGGTATCTTGATTCAGACTCAAATGAGCTGGTTTCGACAACAGCACTGCTGAATAGCCACCAATGTCCTAAGCACTGGGTCTTTCTGAAGAGTAATTACGCTACACAAATAAAACATACTGTATGCAATAATACTCCCAACCATCACAGGATCATAGAGCAAGTCAAGCCAGTCCTTCAACCCTGTAACCCTTAAAAACACATTCTTGTGCATTCAACCTCTAAGAAACTTTCACTTCATTGAGTGCCATTGCTGGTTGAGTGAAAATGACACCACAAAGTAGGAAATAAACTGTCTCTTCGCTTGGCTTGTAGGAAAGAGGAAGTCTTGATGTGACTGGGTGCATAAACAACATAATCTGGCGCCATTATTTTAATTACAGCATTTAATGGCTCTTGGCGAGGCATAAGACAAGCTAAACAAATAACCTAACCAGATTACACAGTAGGTGTCTGCCGTTTGCCTCCTTCTGACCAATTAATGCCATTTACAGCCAGTGAACACTAATGTTTTAATTCTCCCTCAGAAACCGCAGGCCCTTCTCCTTGTGTGACTAAAAGAGTAATCTAGTTGATGAAGGGAGGCAGCAGCAGACACAGATGAGGGGGTTAATAATTGAAAACGCCACGAGGAAGAAAACTGCTAATCTCACTCAAAGGTTTAGACAGGCACTGATTACAGCTAGGTTAATTCATCCTGCAAGCTCTAAAAAAAAACATTGAAGTGTCATTGTCATATTTTTTGAATGAATGTTTTAAAAAGTCATTTTAATTTCTTTGTTTGGAAGCAAGATGAGAATCCAAAGGATGCCAAACTATAAAAGACTGCAAATATAGAAGCACACTAAATCTCTCAAGTATTTTAGTAATGCAGGCCACTTAATCCTCAGCATTGCAAACTTGCCATTTCCTTATTTCCTGGCCAGAGTTTAACATTTCCCTGGAATTTAACATCATCAACTTTCACACCCAGCTGTGCGGTGACACAAGTTAAGAGTCAAGTCTATGTCAATTTATGAGGGCTGACCTTTCCCAGAAGGCTGTGGAACCACAAAACCTGGAAGCAGGAAGGGTGCTCCGGTGGTGAGACCAGCTGGCTTCAGCTCGCTGACACCATATGTGGTCAGTGCGGTCACCAGGTTCACCAGGTCCTTTAGAGCATCTTTGGATTCATCCTCTTTGGCCTGCTCCAACCTAATAAATACAGCAAATATAGCAGAGAATATCACCACTCAATCATATCAGAATTTAAAATAACTATACTGCTTCTTATTGACTTTAAAATTATTCATTTTGGGGGTTGAACTATCACTTTAGAGGGTTAGTTCACCCAAAAATGTAAATTTTGTCATTAATTACTCACCCTTGTGTCGTTCTAAACCCATAGAACCTTCGTTCGTCGGAACACAAATGAAGATATTTTTGATGATATCAGAAAGCCATCTGTCCCTCCATAGACAGCAACACAACTGAAATTATCCCAGAAACAAAGTTGACTCACTGACGTCACATGGACTGTTTTACCAATGTTTTTGCTACGTTCCTGGATCTGGATAATTTCAGTTGTATTGCAGTCTATGGAGGGACAGATGGCTCTCTGATATCATCAAAAATATCTTTATTTGTGTTTTCGTCTTATGGGTTTGGAACGACATGAGGGTAATTAATAATAGTAATTAATGACATAATTTTCAGTTTTGGGTGAACTAACCCTTTAAGCTAACACTTTAAGTTAACATGTAAGCAAGATAATAAAATAACAACTACTTTTTAAAAATAAATTATATTAAGCAAGAACACACTCAATTGATCAAATTTACAGTAAAGACAATTTTTTTAATTATTTTTTAAATAGAATTTTTATAATAAAAGTTTTTAAAATTTTTTAAACAGTTTTCTTAAAAATATAATGCAGCACAATGGTTTTCACTTAAGAACACAAAATGTTACTTGAACACCAACTCAGCATATTAGAATGATTTCTGAAGGATCAGCATGAAATATTAATTTATTTAGAAATAAGCAATGTAATAGGTTTTAAAATGTACAGTCCACTGATCATTACTGCAAAGTAACCCTCTTCCTGACGACACATTATTGTTAAAATATAAAATCCTGAAGATTTGTCAAAATCAGTCACCTGATCATAAGATCTATGAGGAAGGTGTAGCCCTGACACATGCGGAAATCATCCAGGAGTGTCTGAGAAACATCACTTGAATCCTTCAAAAAACAGGAGAGCCCAGCGAACATCTCCACAATCTCTAGAGGAGAGAGGTCGTCTGACTGCTGCATGTTTTGAATGCATGTTGACAAGCACTCCTTCTCTGCAAGATATAGAGCAAATAATGTCATTTTAAGCTTTTTTTTTTTTTTTGCAGGAAACCAACAAATGCCTCAAGACAACATTTCAACGTTTACATAATTCAAAAGGCTTAAATCCATCTTAAGGGCCAAGATTTGAGCATTGATCCATTGATTGCAGAGCTATTCTTGGCAAAAGTGTCTACAAAAACAGACCCTGACCTCAAAAAATGCTACCAGCACAAAAGTGAGTGACAGGAACCGGTTACATAAGGTTAAAATGTTACTAGGGTTGTCAGTATTATGCATTCATGCACAGCAACGGCAAAGAACCACAGTGAAAGAAGTCAAATCACCACCGCGGCTTACCGTGGATGTACTTGACGACGTTTACACTGAGGCCATGTCGGGAGATGGTGGTAAGCACTTCCCCGGCGCTCTTTCTCCAAGGAAGGTTGTGGGGGGGACACCAGGAGGTGATGGCACTGAAGAGCAGCTGTAGATCATCCTTCTGGGCCAGCTCTTCTGCTGGAGACACGTAGATGCACAGCTTCACAAGGATCTGAGAAGAAACAGTCACAGTTGGTCTAAATATACTTAATGTACATTTTGTGGAGAAAACGATGTTCCTAAAGACAAACAGACCTGGACAAAGACTTTCTGTAGAAGAGCTCTGCGGTCCGCCAGAGGAAGCTCAGTCTGGGTGGCAGCAGGAACCTCGGGCGTGTGGGGCAGGTCAAAAAACAAATATAGACACTTCACCAGGGTAGAGGGCACAGACATGGTGGTCATACAGTCCACTGTTTTCTGTAGAAACACAGAAGGGGAGGGATTCAAATTCAGCTAATAAGCAGATTGTTTTTATGCATTTGAATACAAATAACCTGCTTAATATTCTCCAATAGTGTTAACAGATAGATTAGAGAATGGGGAAGATGAAAATGAGTCATCATTAAAACATCATCATCATCAGACAGATTAATGAACGGGTAATCAAGGATTCTAACAGAAATCAAGTTTGAGCTTTAAACATGAACAGCTTTTACTCAGTTATTACAAATAATCATATACTACTGCTCAAACGTTTTGGGTGGATAAGATTTCTGTTTTTAAAAGTAAAAGCCTCTCATGCTCAACAAAGCTGGATTTGTTTTATCCAAAATACAGTAAAAACAGCAATATTGTAACATTCCTAAAACAGTTTTCTATGTTAGCCAAATATATTTTAATTCTAAATAGAAAACATTTTAAAATAATTTAAATACTTAATTAAAAGCTTTGTCTATATCCAATAAACTATGTGTATTGATAAAAGGCTAGAAGATACATAGTAAAACTAAGCTTGCATGATTTGTGCAATGCATCTCATTGCACAGTCTGGGTCTGGGACCTTTGTGAAACCCTAATTTGCATATATGGGAGTGATGTCATCACTCTGCACTAAAGAGGCTCAGGTGGAAGTGCCTGAAACGAAATGCTGCAGGTGGGTCAGAGCTTCGCTTTTCACTGCCATGTCACCTGCAGCAATCTCGCCTGACACTAATCAGAGCAGGATCCTGCTGCCGGTGCCAATGAAACACTGATGAGAGGATAAAATCCCATCAGCCGCTTTTAAAGCAAGTCAGGAAGTGGAAGGATTTAGCTCAATCCGGCCAATAATTCTCTCTCTCTCACACATAAACACACACACATGCACTTTTTTCATTGCTGGTCCAGTCTGCAGCAGTGTGCACAGGCTGTCCCATAAAAAACTGTCTACTCACAAACAGTCAAGTTCAATATTAACAATCAAAAATGCACTTGAAAAAAGTTCTGCTGCTTAATATTTTTATGGAAATTATAATTTTTTCCAGAAATACTAAAAAGCTTTAAAGATAAGCATTTACTATAGATTTATTTTTGGTGAACATAAATGTTGTTATCACTTTTGATTAATTTAATTGCATCCTTCCTAAAGAAAAGTACTAATTTTGTTAAAAAACTAAAATAAAATTACTGACCCCCAACTTTTATACAATAGTGCAGTCATTAAGTTATCATTCTTGGTGTGAACAGGTCGTAAGACAAGGCCAACGAATCCCAGCACTGCCAAATCTTAATGGAGGATGCACTACAGCACAGTCTCATCCAATGCTTTCATAAGAATGAGACTGCAAAAATTAATCACTTCTGCGTTTTCATTCCAGTAAACACACTACGTGCACAAAAAATAAATCATGCAACTCTCTGCCGAAAAAAAAAAAAAAAAAAAATTTACTAATATTATTGGTCTTTTACATTCAAATTAAGGACAGTTACACTAATAAAGCCTCTCAGGCAAAAGGTCCACGTGTGAGGGAAATTGAACCAGTTGGACTCCAAAAAAGCCCCTGTTATGGCAGACGGTCAAGACTTGAAATAGCTCTCTCTCTGTGGTAGATAACCTCAACACTGAAGAGATGCTAGCGGACAATTTGGTGTGGGGTCAAGTGTACATAACACCTACAGCCACTAAACGATGATGTCTGACAGGAAAACACCAATGGAATAGGGAAAAAGTAGAACTTCTCACAGAACGTCAACGCAGAGGCGTCCGTGAGGGTGAATTGAGGGTGCACTGGGAATGTAGAGCATGAAGGGCGTCCTTACAGAAAGAAAAGAAAAGATCTTTGTTGTTTCCGAGGGACGGAGGGTGTTGCCAAGAGCACCAGCTTTTGTCTGAAACTCACAGCTTAGAATACAAACATATTTCACTTCTCAAAACTAGAGCCTCCTGCCTGAAAAGATAAAGGTGCATCTCTAATTAATTCAAGCTCATCTTCTGGTTTATGACAAGCTCTAAATTGTGTCATATCACTGGATCAAAACGTCTGCATTTAGGTGGTGGAAATGTGTTTAATGTGCAGTGAAGCATGGAGATTTTATCAGAAAGTGTTTCAAAACATATTCACCGTAAAGCAGAAAGAGGCAGTAGGAAAAATAAGCAGTGTGAGTGTGTGTAAGAGAAAGGGCACTTTTTAGGCCACAGGAAATCTACACTTCTGCACTCCATCTTTAGGTGGATGAGTTCTTTTCAGTGTGATATTGAGGTAAATGATCCTTGAGGATTATACGAACCAAAATAAAATTAGAGCTAACAACAGATTTGAGAGAGATTTGAGCATCCTGGCAAAACTTCAGCCAATTAATGAGATCCTACTTTATTAAAACAGGCCAACACAAACAACTTGCACAGCAGCAAAATAACCGTATAAAATCACAAGGAGACGTGTGCATTAAAGAGCTAATTATAATAGCATACACGCTCCTGTTAAAAAGTTCAGGTCAGTGAGGATGCACTAAGTTCAAAAATATCTATATTCTCTTGAACTTTGGATTCATTAAAAAATCCTGAAAAACAATGTATGGCTGCCTTCACAAAACAACACTGATAATAATAAGAATCAGCACATAAGAATGATTTCTAAAGGACTATGTTGCAGCTAAGACTGAAGTAATAACTGCTGAATATTCAGCTTTTCAGTCAAAGGAATTAATTAATTAAAAAAAATATTAAAATAGAAAGTGCATTTTAAATGACAATAATATTTCACAATATTACTGTCTTTGCTGTGGCATGGTACTGCCACAGCACTTTTCAAACGAGGCAGAAATTCAAGGGCTTTTATTCTACAGTAGTTACAACATTCCCATTCAGTCGATACAACACATGACTATTGGACATCCACAGACAGCCCATGATGTAACCATGCCCTTCTAATAACCGGAAACCATTTACTACTACGACACACAGCATGGCTAAAAAAGATGATATCCAGCACCAGCTACTTATAACTAGATTTTAATGAGATATCATAGATTTTTATAGTAATGCATAAAATGAACATGGACCCTTCCAAAGTGCTATCATTTATGAGATACAGGTTGGGCACTGACATAACGACCTCAACTGGATGGGAAATCTGCACCTCTATTCTGTTGACTGACTTCAAAAGAGCTTTGGATGAGATTGGGATCAGTCATTCCTCATCTAATGAATGACATGATAGGCACATTGTCTGTTTGATCAATCCACGAGAGGAAGTCCTTCAGGGCAACAAAAAACTAGAGATCATTTATGTGGTGTGTAGCTGACCATACCTTTTACTTCAAACAGGGCTTCATAAAGTGACCCTTGACTTGTTAGTCATGGCCTCAAGCTGTGTGGGCTTGAGCAGTCAATACCCTAAGAAATGGGTCCTCCGTGACACCATCCTCAAGCTGGAAATTGAGACGTCAGGTCTGCAACCATTGTTGAAGAAGCCATCTTTCACCAAGAGTGAGGAATATTCCTCCATTCTCCTGCTCTTGGTTAAATCCCAACACAAACTAATCCTTTCAGCCTCCAACTGTTCTCCAGTTTCACGAAACTAGAAGAAAGCCGTTTGTCGCTCTGATAACTGAGGTCTGTGCAGCTCGAGATAAGGTGACCCAAGCACACACTCAACAAATTACACCTGCTGTTTCTAGATTTAAGCAATACAGCCGCTGATAGTGTGCTGAAAGGTCAACCTCGCATTGGCTAGTTCCAGTATATTTTCCTACACTAGGTACTGACATGCCAAGGGATAATTAGGATTTCTTAAAATAACCAAAAAGTTAGTAAAAAAATATCTTCATATAATTTATTTCAAAGGTCTTATGGATTTGGAAAGACGGGGTTGAGTTATTAATGACAGACTTTTTTTTCATTATTTTATTTTATTAGTGAATTATACCCAAGTAATTGTAAAAATATTTCTAAATATTACAATTTTTACTCTATTTTTGATCAAATAAATGCAGCCTGTGCAAGCATAAGAGAATTTTTTAAACTATGCATTTATGTCTCTGCATGTATCTTTCTAGTCCAGACTGACCGTGTTTTTATTTATAAATACTTCTTGTGATTGTTTCATCTGCTGCACATTAAACACACAGACCTGTCCTGAGGAAGCCAGCAGGTTGATGGTGGTCAGGAGCATCCAGCCTCGGCTCGCTTCCTCGCTCTGATTTACCTCCAGAAACTGCACAATGGCTCTGCTGGCCGCCTCTGTGGGAGGAGAACACACACACAAACAGAATCACTGACGCGTTTAACAGTCTGCGCATGTGGATCAAATCCATTTTCACACGTCAGCTTGTGTGTGACTGGCCTCATCTGGGGAAGGACGCTGAGTCAATTAGAGGTGATGACATGCAGGCAGTTTCGTTTCTCATTCATCCATTGCTGCCTCTTTTTGAGATGCAATATCGTGACACCCCAGTGAATTCACAAGGGATAAGACTTACTCAGAAGAATGTTATTTTCTGCTCCAATGAAAATGCAATCATAAAATGACATTTTGAAATGCATTATTATTAAAATATACAATGAATCTCGCATACAGAGCACGGTATTATTCAGATTTTACATAATGCTTTTCATATATGGTTTGAAAACAAAACAAGTGTTAAAACATAATAGATGGTATAAAAAAAATCGGGTAAAATGCTTAAGCGCTAGCTCCTAATTGTATTCTGAGATGCTCAATCTGGTGTTTGTAGATCTATGCAGCATATGCTGTCACGGTAGAATACATCACCAAAAATAAACATTACTGTACATCATGTGCCAAGACAAGCTGCCAACACACAGTGTGCGGACAGCAGAGTACCATAACGCCCAGATTGAGTGTTCCTCAATAATAAAAGCATAAACATGCAGCTATAAAGCAGGTATAGGATCAGATACAACTTCAATTAACTCACTTATTAACTAATGGGCCAATTAAAGTTAAATAATACATTAAGATGAGGAGAAAAACTATTGGAATTGAAAGGTTTGAAAAAAACAGACATTAAATATCAGAAAGCAGCCAGACCAAATGAAAGAAAACAAAGTTTAGCAAATAAAAGTGTGGTCAAATATTAATAATATTATCAACCTTTAAAAATAATTGATTCTGTAATGATGTTTAATTTATTATGCTTCTAACATTTATATTTTAGACTTTATACATTTTCTTACAATTAAATAAATTTTACCAGGTCTGTCTAATACATGCTTGTGTGTTAACAGAATACCCAGGACACTCGAGTAGTTTGAAGTACCTGTTGATTTATTGGATGCTCTCCGTCTGATCTCAGTCACCATCAGCCTGGACACTTGAGTGGTGAACTGCAGCAGGTCTGAAAACTTTTCATTCATCGTGTTTGGTGGAGCGTTTCCAAACACCTGTCACACACACACAAACACAAAAACACCATTTACAGACCTCAAACAACCTTCTTTTCATGTAGTCCTTTTTTCCCTCTACAAAGATGGGGACCTGTTGAGATAAAGCTGAGGATTAATCAACAGTCACTCCCTTGATGTCTGAAGAGAAGCATGCGCAGTTTATAGAGTTCTTTAGCTTTCGTAGCGGCGCTGATAAGACATTCACAAAACCACCCTTCAGCATCTGGCTCGCAGTCAGAAATGTCCAGTCAGATTAGTACACGAACCACAAACACTCATAAGAGGCGCAAGACCGTCATGTTCAAATCTAGACTGTCAGGCCTCTTGATGTTTAAAGAAATCAAAATCAAGAGAGACATACTGCGCTGTTAATGCCAATATGCATCATTTCACATGAGTCTATAGCTCTTCATTCATTGTAAACAGAGTGCCTGCTTCATCCCACTTCTACAAGTGCTCTCCAAACGCACACAGGCTGCAGCAGGTCAGCGCTCTTTCATGCACAATGATGAGCAGTAGCTGAGTTCATATGCAGTGTTTCTGTATAATCAATGCTGGATGATTAGCACCATCATGCTCTTCTCCAGCCTGTGAGAGTCTCTTGATGTAAAAACGACTACTTAGCCTTTGTGAATAAAGCACTTGTATCTGCTGGTTATCTTCTTCTCATTGTATAAGTTAACAGTAAAGTATAGTTTAAATAATTTGGCTTAAAGACAGGGATTATTTTTATTATCAGAAGAATATAGTGATTTGTCTGTAAAAGAAGAAAAAAGTTTAAAGGGCCCCTATTATGCCATTTTAAAGGTGGCTAATATTTTTTATGAGTGTCTTAAAATGTATGCAAGGTCAAAAAACACTTTGGTTTTCTCCAAAAATAGATTTCATTTTACCCCATTTCTAAATGATTCGTAAACGACTCGTTTGAAGCAGTTCGAAGACTCAGTCTGTCTAAACCCCGCCCTCCCGTGAGCCCTCACTGCTGTGATTGGTCAGACGGCGCAGTCCTTTATGATTGGTCTAACGCTACAGCGTGTGTCGGAAAACGATACGTTCATTATCATTATCATGTTTGTGGGTGGGCAAGTTGTGCACGATGTAAAACGTGGGCGGACTTTATTCAAATGTGTTACTTGTGGCCGTAATAGAAAAAGATTCGAATTGCTGACGACTCGTTTAGGAGAACGTGAGCTGACTCTTTTTTGTTTGAAAGACAATAACTTTATTTATCGTGCGCTGTCGGCGTCACAACTTGGCAGATAGTTTATGTTCACATACAGCTACCTAACACACTGCATGAAAGATCATATTTAAAAAGGCATAATAGGGGCACTTTAAGGTGTGAAATATGAAATTAACTGACTACATATACACTACTCTAAATTTATGGCCAGTATGATTATTAAATGTTTTAATAGTCTCTTATGCTTATAAGGCTGCATTATTTGATCAGAAATACAGGTCGTTTGTTTGTGTTTAATGCTATTTGACTGATGGGGCTGTTCTGTTCAGAAGTCTCTCTACTTTGTCTACCTCTGCTTTTCTCAATAAATTGCATTATATAAAGAGCCATCTCTCTCTTACCCGGTTGAAAACAGGCAACATCATGTAGAGCTTCTCCTCCTGCTCTTTTTGCGTCATGTGGCGCGGCGGGTGGCAGAGCTCGGAGAAGAGACGGCGCAGGTGCATGAGTCCCAGCGCGTTGTCCTGTGGGCTGCACTCCTCCTGCCGCGGCCTCCCCATGATCCTCTTCACCATATTCATTTTCAGAGGCTTCTTGAGGCCAAAGCCAGCCCTGACAGAGCAGACAAATAGACAAAAGAGAGGTCTCGTGAAATGGAGGAAATGAAGGGGAGGGTGGGGAGGTGGGGGAAATAACGAGATGTCAGGGAAATTGATTGTCGATTGTGAAAGTCCACTTCTGATGTGACGTGATATGCTAGCTTCAAATTGCAGATCAAATTCAGCCTGTTTATTTTTCGCAGCGAACTGCTTCTGACTGAAAGCCTTTAGTGAGAATTCTGCTGCAGGTACAAAAATACTACAGGACATGCAGACAACACTGAATCCAAGATATTATTTAGGTTCATTTCAAGGACATAGTGGTAAAAGCAAAGCAAGCACAAGGTTTGTACATAACTGCACAGGTTTTTAGGATAAAAATGATTATTGTTGAGAATATATTGTGTTTTTTCATGTACAGCAAGTTAAAGTTGATACAAGAAAATCAATTACAAATAAAAAATAGCAAATAAACATCCAAGAAACAATGACTTAATAGTTATAGGCTACTTTGCTTGCTAAAAGGGCTGGGCAATAAACAATATTACATCATCAAGTTTATGGTAAAATGTTATGATAATAAGCTCTGGACATTTCTTTCCATATGGATTACTGTTGCTTTCCTTTTATTTCTTAAAGCACACTTAAAGTGCTTTAACACCAGAGCAAACACCACCAGCCTAACTAACAGTATTAAAGGGGTCATGACACAAGAAATCAAATTAGCCTTGATCTTTTGGCATATAAGAGGTCTTTGCACTATTAAAACATCCCTGAAAATTTCAGAGCTTAAAATGTCCTCTGCATTGTAAACAAAGCATTTATTTAATCAAGCACTAAAATGGTTCGTTTTGGATCTGAGGGGCAAGGTGACATCACCTGAGCACAGTCGCTTGCATAAACACTAGACATCTACAATCTTCTTCCCACCAAAGGCCCTGCTCACTGGCATTCAGTCAGACCACACACTTGAGTCTAGTGTTGTCACGGAACAAAAATATCTGTTCTCTTCAGCGATTCCAGTGAAAATCTACAGTTCTCTGTACTAATTTCACTAAAATATGCTAATTAAAAACACACTATTTTATTAATAAAGTCAAACTAACATAAAATGCATGAAAATCAATGCCATTGAAATTGTGTCAGGCTTGGTTTTAACAAAAAATAAAAAATAAATCCATGTCATGATAGTATTAAAACTAATAGCACTGAAGGCAGGAAAAGAGTTACTAAAAAATAAAAACAAGTGCACAAACTGCAAGCACAGATAAATGCAAAGTCTACATAAAGTCTAAAAAGGTCTAATAGTACTTATGCACAGATATATGTCATGATGTGGCCTAAATGTAACATAACACTATAGTGTTGAATTTTGGTGCTGGATTGCAGGTAATGCACATAATTCTACTTATTCCTGCATTAATCAAGATTGGGAATTTCCCACAAATATTTCGGCAAGAGATACGCTCGGGACAGGGGACAGAATGTGTATGTTTTACACTAAATATGGTATACTGTTAAGTCAATGTAAAAGATGGATGCAGAGAAACTAAAATTCTTGGCTGAAGCTGCACAACATGAAACTGGGGCTGCAAAGCTGTTCAAAGTTTTAGACACTCGTGTAAAAATGCTGTAAAATGAGGATGCTTTCAAAAATAATGCCATAAATAGATTTAATTTAGCAATTAACTTCTAAATGTGTGTAATTACAGCTTTTGGTAAAAACAGCTTCTGTTTCCGAGTGACACTTGCATCGGCCTATATTTATATATATATATATATATATATATATATATTTCAGAAACAGATTTCCCTAACATTAGTTATTTATGAGTTTTGACTAACATAATATGATAATGCATTTTAAAAAGAAAATTGTTTCTTTTATTGTCACAACGGAAGAGAGGAACATCAAAATATATTCTGATAAATGATAAAGTTCTGATAAATAAAATGTATAAAAATAGAAACTTAAGACATGAAATGTAAAGTCCTTTGAACAAAAACACAACAACAACAACCAGATCAAAGTTGCCAGTTGTTTCGTCCATTTTTATTTTATTTTTGAAATATTAATTTATCGGCCATTATTAATGCCGATACCGATAGTTTGGGAAATGCCTAATATCAGCCGATAATATCGGCCTGGCTGTTTTCCAGACAGACTGATGATCAGATCTCTGTGTGGAGCACTGGTTGTTGTACTGTGTGTATGTGTATATATAATGTGTTTTATCTTATTGTTTCTGTAATAATATGTTTCTGTATGACAGCATGGTTAATTCATACTGAAAAACTACTAGTGAAGTGTGATTTATGCTGAAAGTGACACGAATTATTAAAAGCTGCAGCACTTATTACTGTTACTTATTCTGTTCAATTTCTACTTCCTTCTTTAAAGAACTATTGAACTTCAGTTCAGACTCAGGAACTGAATCGGCATTTAAAACCTCAGTTCTGTTTAATGGTGAACTTCATGTTTTTCTGTCAGTGCCTTAAGGGCCAGCCTCTCGTCATCCCAGCCCCCCTCAGCAGCACGGTTCCCCGGGGCCCATGCGTCTCTGTCATTGTCCTTTAACACCCCTTCCAATCTGTCTCTAAACTCCATGTAAAGCTGGATGTTCATTTAGAGACAGCTACGTTATGAGTTTGTTCTCTGAGCTCTTGTGGGTTTGTAGGGAGACGGGATAGAGGAAGTCGTTCTGGTGGCAATTAAACTGTCATGAATCTCAAGGCAAGGAATGTCAAGGTCCATTAAAGGTTTGCCCTGAAAGCCTCGGGCTCTTGCACAGATGTCTTGCACACACCGAACATGCCGAGGCTTTTTTTAGTTCCTGATTCGTTTCCTGCGTTTAAGATACTTGGTATAACCTCAGATATTAACCACAGCGATGGATTCAGGTGGAGCGATCATGATGTTGTTCATTCTTTAAATGGCTGAAGGTTTACTTGACTACACCACACATCTAGATATACAGCTTATTTTTAAGCTCTTCTACATCATTTGATGAATTATGCATCTGTTTTCAATCAATTTCTATTTATCGCTATTTAAAACAGGAAAAAAATGCATTACTTTAGACATAAAAAGTGAAGTGTACAATGGAAAAATTAATACTGTTTGTGTTATTAGCAGTAGTGTATTTTAACTTTTATTCAAATTTGTTTGCTTTTACATTTTTATATATTTTATTTATTTTGTAAATGTTTATATAGTTTTAAGTACATATATAGTTCTTCTATAATAAACTAAAAGTGAAATACTTTATACATATTAGTGTGTGTTTGTATAAAGTATTCATTTCAGTTTTAGTTTATTATAGAAATTTGAGTTTCTTAAGGTTGAACTATAATAACCCTTAGTATGCATGCTTTAATATAATGCTGCTACAAATTCAATCATATCAATCCTGTAGCAGTGAACCTCCTGTTGTGTTTTTAGGTAACGTTTCGTACGAGGATCTACCACTGTAACATCAACAGTCAGGGTGTGATCTGTCTGGACATCCTGAAGGACAACTGGAGTCCTGCCCTCACCATCTCTAAGGTGCTGCTGTCCATCTGCTCTCTACTCACAGACTGTAACCCAGGTAAGACTCAGACACTCAGTATGTTCTCCTGATCACGTGACACCAAGTCTCATGATTTGAGGCATCTTTCATGTCTGTAGCATATTCATATTTAACCTAGAAGTAGGGCTGTACAAATAAATCACAACTCAATCACATTGTGTTTACACTGCAAAGGCTGAAATTTATTAAAATATATGCAGTGTGTTTTCAGAGTTTAAACCAGCTCTTTTAAGCTCCCTGCAGTTTTTTTTTTTTTTTTGCCAAAATGAAAGCTTGATGGTTTAATGTTTCGAACTCAAGAGACCCATAAACAACAGTATTGCGATTAAATATTATATTTATAAAAAAAGAGTATTTAATTTGACAGAATAATTACAATATTATGTAACATGGAAAATTTATTTTTGTTTCTAAAAAAAAACCTAATAATAATTGTAATTATATTATTAAACTTTATTACGTATAAAATTATATATAATAATAATAATTTTCTTAAATTATTTTAGATAAAAAATATTAGATTTTGTTATTCCTTTTACTAGCATTCTTATTGTGTTATTTATACAACTACTACAACATACAATATTAAACAAAATAAGAAATATTACATAAAATATTGAGAAATATAAAAAGAATATATTGTTGATGTTATGTAATAATAATTATAATATTATTAATATTATTGTACTTACATTATAAAAAGGTTTATAACTATTACAAACTAAAAATACTTTTCTAATAATAACAGTATACTTTTTTCTCTCTCTATATATATATATATAAATTATTACAGTCTGATTGTATAATATAAATTTATTAATAAATTTTTTTATTTGTATTTTACTGTAATTTACAATATTGTGTTGTGTAATATTTTATTTATTATTATTATTATTTTTAATGGAAAAGCGCATTTTCTTCCAATGGTGCAGCTGCAGATGAAATGTCTTTTTTGCATTCGGTCGATTAACGCGCTCATGACCACTCTTGTGTCCGCAGCGGATCCTCTGGTCGGGAGCATCGCCACACAGTACTTGACCAACAGAACGGAACATGACAGAATAGCTAAACAGTGGACGAAGAGATACGCCACATAAAGCGTGCCGTACAGTATCGCTCCCTCCTCGACACAAACACACACTATATCCCCCTCAGCCCTACTGTGCCTCTACCTCTCCCCGTCTGCTGAAAGCACACTCACCAAGTGCAACAATAGATCTGGCCCCTCTTCCTTCCAACTTCCTGTAGACCTTTCTGTGAAGAAACTGTCCTTTGTTCCTTGTTGACTTGAAAGCTTCTTTTTATACAAAGAGTAAATTGGGACTTTATTTTCCAATTATCTGAATGTTTGAATTACCTTAGGAGAAAAGGAATACTATTGTTATTGTTATTATTATTGTCCTTAATGTATGTATATCCTTTCTTTTTAAGTGGCATCAGGAACAAATACAGCTTATTAACTATGTTTTTCTCATCACTGTATAGTGCATCTCTTTCTTTTCTCCTCTCTCTCTCCTTTTGTTAGAAGTCAGTAAGATTTCCATGCATGTAAATGGATGACCAGTCGCATCCTTTCAGCTCCAAACTCGGCCCTCTTGTTTTGTTTGTATGTATTTTTTAAAGTCATGGCAGCCAGTTGATGATAGGCTCGCTTGTGAATTAAAAAAAGAAAAGGGAAAAAAAAAAAAAAAAAAAAGATGTGTACATATTGCTACATGCCACCTCTGGCCAGAATGGACTGTTGTGCACTTGCTTCATGAAAAACACCATAAATAAACACTGTGGCTGAATTGTCATTTCTTGTATGTAATGTTGTACGTTCAGTGCATGTGTTTTTCTCTCTAGTGTTACACATGACTTCCTGAGCATCCGTCCAAAGCGCTTTAAACATCAGTCACTCTATATTGCAAAATCTTTACTCTTTAATAAAATGACGACATGTACTGGCTAATAACCGTATCTGATTGGCTTATCGGAAGTGTTGAAATATTAAACAGCATTGGCAACAGATGCACAGGAAGTCATGCTCGAAAAGATTTGCTTTCAAACATTTAAAATGGTAAATACTGTGTAAAATAACTTTTATTAAAAGTCAGCAGTACTGCATTTGCTGTCTTGGATTTGTATTATAATTCATATATCCGGCATTATCTGCCCTGCTCTCTCGATATCAGGCAAAACCAATATTGGTTAAGAACGAATCATTCATTTTTAAAACATTGTTAGTTTGAATTGTATTCTACATGATGGTTTACCTCTATATGCCGCAGATGCGCAGGGTATCTCTTACACTTTAACTTGTTTTATCTAATAAACATGTCATGCAAGAGTTCTGGTTATATATTGTAAAAATATGAAAACACATTCTGGCAGATGTCGTTTTAGTTCTCGCATCCGGTCCTGAAACTGCCCTTCATATTCTACTATATGCACCAAATCATGTTTTATTTATTTTTATGGGCATCTAAGCTGTTTTTCATCAACATCTACTGTCATGCGTTTTACTAAGTTGGAACATTTTTTGGGTAAACATTAATGGACATTCACAAAGCAGAGATCTTGCACAAGTTTTTTCTATTATTATTATAATTATTGTTGTTGAAAAATTGAAAGAATATAATTTATGTAATATTAATTGTGCAACTGTGCAATTTTTGTTTTTGACAGTTGATTGGTGTAAAATGAACACTATGGATAAGTTAACAAGAACAGTAGTTTACAAATGAACGAATCTGAGTAGATCCTCTACCTGTTCTCCTGTGAATCTCTGCTTGAGAAGGCTGATCAGATTGCCTGTAAGAAAAAGAGGCTTCACTGAATGTACAGCACGTTGTGAATTTTACAAACATTAGTCTACTTGTACTTCAAAAGGGGCATGTTGTCACAAGAGTTAGCTATATCCATAAAGGCAAACATTTTCAGTAGGGTTTGTACATACAGAAATAAACCCACTCTGAATTGTTTGTTTTCATAGTTTGTTCTCTCGACAGCTTTGAGTAACTTACACATGTTTGTCTTCTTTCCACCAAAATTCACTTTGCCGATACAAACAGGCACTGAAGACATTATATAGTCATTATAGGTCATTATAATAGTTTTTGAAGAGAATTTACAGATATGTATTAAACCAAACTAGTCAGAACGGAAAACGCTCAAAGCATTTTCTTCTGCTTCTAATTGGATGATCACCTGCAGATCAGGGCGGGGCTGCATGTTTCGCCCCGCCCCATTCATGCTCTGATTGGTTCGATCGTGATCTCCCTGAAATGAATAGGTGCGTTCGACTTCATGCGGTGCTGCCAGAAATCGGCTGCAGCCTTATAAAACAATGCGTTCTGGTAAGATGATTTGTCCCTCTTTGATCGGAACTTCAGCCAGCGCCTTTCGATCCCATGTGCCATCAAAGTACCGCGAGAGCTAAACGAGAGCAGTCGCACAGGTCAGGCGCTGCAGTTGCTCAAAATCGGCTGCGAAAGCCTTGATGACAACACACTTTATTCTCA
>JAUCNO010035215.1:0-18261 GCA_032353835.1 Enteromius viviparus | reverse complement strand
AGACCAAACAGGACAGGACTAAACCAAAATACAAAATGACATGGGGGAGACAGGAACAAACAGGGCAGAATGTCACAGATACAATGATTTCACAATGTCCGTGACATTTGGAGGCTCAGCAAATATTGCTACATGCAATTAAGTTTTTTTTTTTATAATTTGACAATAATATTAGACACAAAGTGTCTAAAGTCATTAGAACTAAGAGAAAGAGTAAGAGCTGTTTCTAAGATATAATGGCTGTGATTTATTACTCCTCTGCTCAATTATACCCAAAATCTAACTTTCAAAGGAAGGTGTATCACTTAAGCCCTCTAAGTGGTCAGCGTGCATAAGAGAGTGGTTCAGAAAGTGCTGTGAGGGTGTTGGAGAGGACTCTGAGTGATGCTGGAGGAGGAGGAGATGTCCTTCCTTTTGAATTATTCACTCCATCACTGTAATGCATCTCCCTTCATATCGAGAGTTCTTATTTCAAGAGTGCATTTACTCTCGACTGCTCCAGATGTGGCTGAGAGCTTGAGTTGGAAAAATATGACCAATGGGATTCCCGCATATACTGTATGTGTGTGTTGCTCTCAGTACAATTTAAGAATTAATATAAAAATCCCGCTAAAATGTTTCTCCTTCTGTAACCTACTTTATGTACAATTCTATTACTTCTCTCAGGACTCTCAGATCATCCAGCATGATATAAGTGCACTGTAGGGGTGTATATTAAAGATGAATTTGAAATGGCCTAAAAAAGCCTTCACTTAATGTTGCCATGGAGACTTGTAGTCACATGATGAATACATAATGCAGTTTAGTAGGAAACTGTCCAGTAACAGATGTTCTGTAAGGTAAATAAGTTACTGGTGGATTATTTATGCCAAATGTCCCTCAACTAAGCTCAGCCTCATCAGATAGCTTGAGAACGTTCTATTAAAATAGAAGTATTTTCTATTACATTTTATTTTGATAGTCAACTTTAGACATTCTACTAAGTAATTTATAACTACATGTCAACTAATTCTCATTCATTTGCGACTACATGTCTACTAACTGTCAGAGTAGATTGTTACGGTATATTACAATACATAGGTGCAATACATGAATCCTGGCACATTTTATTATGTTGATATAGGTACATATTGCTGTGTTTTTGTAACTTTGCTTAAGGTACGTATTGCAAAAGTTCAGAATTCAAATATCCAGGGACTGTCGCTAAAAGTTAATGCTCTATCATTTTATTTTGTACTGAAGAAACAAAGTCATACCAGTTTGAAACAACAGTGAGACGCAAATTTTGCTGCATCAACAGTAAAAAAAAACTGTTAAACCAAATACTGATTACACACAAATTGCAAGCTAATGAGAGAAAATGAAGAGGGGCACACTGTTGGATGTGTAAAGCTTGGGATACTATGAAGGGCTTTGCTCCAGATGGTCATTGTGCTCAGTTTTTTTTTCTTGATTAGAAATGATAAGATCGCATCTGCTGGTGGACAGGGACCGAGAGAGAGGGGCCTAAGAAGACTTTCCCCCACAACCCCTTTCACAGCTGCACACAATACAGCACCGATTAAGACCCCCTGACTAGATGATGGATGAACATCATACATCCAATGTTTTAAAACATGCATGATTGCATTAGTTTATTATACAACCTGAAATAGAGAATAAATGTCAGATTGTATTTGCACAAATAACAAACAAATCACTAAATAAATAGTATTATTTTAGCTCAAAACCTGCTTATTAATAATTTGCAAATATACATAACCGAGCCTTATTTTGCATGTAACAGATTATCCAAAATTGTGTAATGAACCACATCATTTCATAGTGAAAGTAACTATCAGTTCAGCTAATTAACACATGCTCATACAGAGTGCTGGGAGGAAGCAGCAAAATAATGATCTTATGGCACATAGCCGATTGTGTGACTGAGAAACATTCCCACGGGACACCGAAGCCTGGCTGCAATCCAGAATAGATACTTTATTCAAACCAGCCATGAGCAACTCTGTAGACAGGTCTGATCAGTCTTTAAAAGTGCAATAATATTTCACAATTTCCTGGAAATCACCTGTCAGAACTGTGCCACTGTTTCTGGAGTTCATTTACAGTTATAATGAGTGCCATGTTCCAAAGCTCTTGTGTTTTTTTTTGATTGTTTTGAACTTGATTATTGGTATGAATTTGTTGCTGACTAACTTTTTAGTGTTTTTTTTTCTTTTGTTAATGCGCTAGTTTTGATAATGATATACAGGCATCAGTCACTAAAATGTTGAAATCAAATATGAAAATATGAAACTAAAAGGGCTGTTAAAATCTCCTTATTTTCATTTAAAATGGAACAATATCATCAAGATAAGGATTCTCTTTTTCAGGGGTTGCAAGTGTTTGAGCTTGAGATTTAAGAAAAAGTTTGAGATTAAATTTAAGTGCAACTAAAACATATGCATACTTCTGTAGTTCTATTTCAAATATTTACAAATATATTTTTATATTCATAAAAATATATAGAAATGCATTCAGAATTGTAAAATATTAAGCAGCCTGTGTGTTTCCAGCACTGATAATAATAAGAAATATTTTCTTATTAACATTGCACTAATATAATATATATATATATATATATATACACACACACATTGGTTTTTTGTGAGTTATGGGGACTCTCCAGTCTTGTAATGGCTTTTATACTGTACAGACTGTATGTGGTATTGCCCTATACTGACCCTACACCTAAACCTACCCCTTGCATTTTTAGATTTTCAAAAAAAACATAATTTAGTAAGTTTTTTAAGCCTTTTGAATTACTGTGACACTGAATGTCCTCATAAATCACCTTCATATTGTAATGCCTATGTTGTACCCATGTCATTATGCAAATTTGTGTCCTCATAAACAAGCACACACACAAACACATCATCTTTCACAATACTTACTGTTTACTGTTTTCCCTGTATTTTAGAAAATTAATTCCACCTTGATGAGCATAAGTGACTTCATATAATATTTATATACATCCGTTAATATTTTAAAATCTTACCAACCACCATTTGTTTTTTTTTCTATTTTTGTTTATCTACAACAGCTTTGTCTCCTGAATAAAATATCTACCCAGCAATATTCACTGTACTGTACAGATCAGCTCTACTAAGGATTGATACATCATGTTCATACCTTTAGCTGCATCTAGATGCAATGCATAGACTTTAATCCTAAAACTAAACTTTTTCTATAATTGTTGGCCACAATTTCAATTTCAGCATCAAATCTAGTACCATACACAAAGTAACAGCCCGAAGTGACACAAAATAGTCATATGTACCATGAAAGGGACACTTTAAAGTAAAAAAAAAGAAGATTTGTAAGAGTGCAGATGTGGGTCTGTGTGTGCCATCTGGCAGTCCCAGGTGTGGTAAAGTGCAGCAGTGTACGCTTTGTTTAGACTGCAGTAAATCTTCTACAGTACAACAGCCCGACCCGAGTCTTTATACATGCATGCAGTAATGGATTGGCCATGCGTTGGATAACGTCTGCTGGCCACACTTCTCATAGGACATCTTTGTCCCACATAGGTTGACAAACAAGTGGAACGTGTGAGGGGAACAAAACCACACACACATACACTCCCAAAAGAGGCCCAGTGTCTGTGATAAAGGTCTTTCATGGCCAATTAAAGCAGCTCGACTTTCCACCTCAATAACATCTAAGCATCTATTAGTAGCTAGCCCCTCCCGCACACACACGTACGCGGCTGCTCTGTCGCGCTCCCGCTGAGCTCAGCTCATTGACTGTATGATTAGGTCATATCGTTCTCATCTGTCTCTGAGAACAATGAAACAACAGCCGAGAGCATGAAGAGCCAAAGTCTGCACTACCTACCCTCCAACAAACTAAATCACTGCTGGGTGATTACAATAGAGTCTGAACGAGCACCAGGGTTACAAAGGCCAAAATCTGAAAGTTAAAATCAAAAGATCTAATCTATAGGGCAAAGCGTCAGTTATTACATAGACATTAAATGTAATTCACAAACCATAACTTCCAGCTAAACTCACAATAAAGGTTTTTTGTTGACATTTATGGCTCCATTAAGAACCTTTAACATTCAACCTTTTACAAAAACGTTGTTTACACTTTAAAAAAAATAAAGAACCTTTTAAGGTTCCATCTAAATTTCTTAGGGAGAGTTCTTGAAAGAACCTTGACTTCCTGAGTGAGAAGAAAACATGTAACCAATTATAAAGATCTTTTTTATAAATGGAAAGATACTATCGATGTTAAAGGTTCTTCATGGAGCCAACAAATCCAAAAAAATCCTTAAAAGTTTTTATGGAGATATGTTTCCAAATAAATATATTATGATCTACAAACATGAATTTTATTTACAAAGAAGTCAAATTAGACTTGCAAATAAAAAAAAAAAATACTCACAAATATTTATTTTATTCTACAAACACAACTTTGCCAGGCATTTATATGTAAATATAAATATATAGGTAAATATAGCCAGTAATTTTACTCCGAATTTTAAAAAAACAGAAATGTATGGCATCACTAAAAATAAATGAATACATAAACAGATCATAGCTAATATATTATTATAAAGGCCAAAAGCAGAGATGGAAACATTGATTTGATTTGTATTGATTGAGTATTTTTAGCTTGAAAGGAATGCCATATTTATTTGAACTGTCTGTTTACTTAGATGGCACAAACTTTATATACTCTTCATATATCAGTAAACATATTCCTCACTGATCCGCTTGACAGAGAACTTAAGTCAACCCACTCAAGTACACATTGTTCAAAAACTACAGCTCTTTCAGAACTTTCCCAATAGAGTGGGATCAGATAGAGATCATCTGTCACGTATGACATTAGTCATCACCTGATTGAGACTAAAAAACTGCATCCAATTAAAGATGACATAAATCAAAAATGGTACAACTCTGAAGAGAACAATAAGGGCCTATGCCATTTTGCATATATGCATATGTCATTATTACACTGTTGCCCTCTCACTTTCATAGCCAGATACGATATTAAACAACAACTCCTCTGGGAACTCCTAGACACTTAAATCCACATTCATAATTTAAAGAAACGTATTCAACGTGCTGTCTGGGCGCCCTGTCCCAAGGGGCCACAGCCGAAGACTGCGCGACCTTTGATTCCTCGCACACTTTGCAAATGTGCCAGTCCATTGTCCACGGCTACGGCCTGTTTCTGCACATTGATTACATTGATCCCTCCACTAAGCACTTACAAAGAATCAATACCGTGCCTTCTGCTGCCGTCTTGCCAAATCAAACTTCACCCCCAAAATAACATCTCGTCGGGGCGCAATGAAATGAATACCCGGAAGGGATGTGGTGTGACAGAACCATGCAAATGCTTTTAAATAAGAACTATTCCCCTTAAGATTAGCATGTAGAATGTTTTGCTAACCCCAATTGTAGCAACTCTTCCAACCTTGGTGTTTTGGACAAAGGGATGCATCCGCAGATTTGGGATAGAGTTTCACAGCCAGATTGATTATCTGAAAGTCTGCCTTCTTTGTTCTGGTCCCCACGGTGCTGACTTTGCGCTTTAGATGAAAGTACACAGATGCAGAAACTTGGGTGCAGAGCAATAGCTGTGTAGTGGTTTTTATGACATTTTGAGTTTACTCTTAGATATTTTTATCGTTTTCAGAGACACTTATGTGATGACTTTAGAGCAATTGTTGCGAAAAACTGCTTATGATAATGTCTCGAAAATCCATGGTCATAAAAATAGTGTCCAAACGTACACCTACAGACCTAAAACATGCTGAATTGGATTTACATTGTACAAATAAAGAGTTTTTACTGACTTACACATACACTGACTACTTCCAAGCCAAAGGGCCGCTTGTGTTTGATTACTACAATAAAAAAAGTATCAAGAGGGTCATTTAAACACGTGTTCAACTGCTTTTGGAAGCTATTAAAATATTTGACTGCTTTGGCATTTTAGTGTTGATTTTTACAAACAGGAACATCTGCACAAAGACACCTTCTGCGTTTTATGGCACGCTTCTTTTTGAGAGGTTGTTAGAGAGTCATTTATTTTATGGTGTAAATGTAGCACTCAGCCTAAATAAATGTTCGAGCTCACTGAACCTCACACAAAACAGGCACACTTCAGTGGACAAAGACACAGACGGAGGGAGGGAACATCAAGCTCTTCTTTCTTTTCCTGGAGGGGTGTTTGTTCAGAGTGGGTGCAGGGCAGTTTGGAGAGGAGGGGAGGGCGGCAAAGAGAGCCAACTGGGAGAAGTGTGTGTGTGTTTGTACTGAAAACAGTAAAAGATAACCGACAGAAAATGAGTGAGAGTCACAAAAGCCACTCAGACTTGTGCATATGTGTGTGAGTCTTATAAATTTGTGTTATGATGTTGGGTGTAAGAAAGAGCGGGAGAGAAAGTGAGTGTGATGGGGGGGGGGCATGCAACTCATTGTAAGCAGCAGTGAGTTAATCTCTTTAGCGGCACACGTCTTATGTAAAGAGGTGTAATGGTCTCTGCCCCCTCCTTGCCCCAAGGGACCCCAAGGGACACTGGGGTCCCGTATCCCAGCAACATTTGCATGTCGGTTATTCCAAAAAAAGAAATGAAGGAGGGGAAAAAAACTGGTGAATGGTGATAAGATCCGCCCCCTTTGCGTGGTAGACTCTTGTCTACAGACAGCCTATAGAGTATTCAGTGGTTCACTCAAGGACAAACACATTCTGACTCACCAGAGAGCATGCGAAGGAGTTTTGGTTCAGATTTCACAAACACGGCATCTGTGGATTTATTTGTTTGGAGAGTAAGTGTCATTTTATCATCTTTTTTATTCTAGTAAGCCTTTGAACTTGATAGTAAAGGGGTGATCTGACAGACAGACACTGAGATTGTTTACCTGCAGCACATGTCGGGAAGTGATGTCTGGGCATGTGTCAAAACGTGACTTGAGTTTTGCTGATTGTTCTTGTACCTTAAAAATAAACAAATAATGCAATAATAATAGCATGCAGCGCACTAAACATCTATGTTGGGGTTTTCGTGCGTGTTATTATTTAGCATACAAAATGAAAAGTGCACACTCGTCACAAAAGTGATTTATGGGAGTTAAAATATTGCATTTTTAATTTATGACAACTAGGTGTTACAACAGAGCATGTGAATTGATGATAAATTTGCAGTGCTGCATAAAAGAAGAGTATTAGCATTACATCATTGCTTGGCATGCCTCGAGGACAAAATATGTGTGACTCTCTTAAACAAAGACACTGATGAGATCGCTTTTCATTGGAAGGGCTGCCTGGAGCCACCGAGTCCTTTTGCTGAAACAGATGCATTTATTCATAAGAAAGCAAAAGTGGCACTGAATGATCTTATTTGATTCTTTAAAAACCACATGAATGATAATTGAGTTGTTTGTGGAGTATCATCCTTCTGGCAACGGTAATGGAGTACAAGCATTTAAATAAATGTTTATGTGGTCATAGATGTAGGTTTCTACGATGTACGTTTTATTTGATCTTGAAACAAGTTATGGAGTAGAGAGAGATTAGACATAAACACAGATGTGGTTGAATGTATGGTTCTCATATATAAAAGCAGCTGTGAGGCAGCGAAGTTACTACTAAATAACATAAAAATAACAATTTCTTTGGAACACATGAATTCATAATGTGATATTAATAATTAAGAAACAGCTGGTATATTCTCTGTGTTCTTTCTAGCTAATAAGCCTTTAACATATCAGCCATCACAATTAGGCCAGTTATACAAAGCCACGTGTGATGATCCTGGCAGGTCTTTTGTTCGTAAAGCCCCTCACTATCTGCACTGAAAGACAGATGGAAGGCATGATGTGTTGATTATGGATCTCTAATATATGCTTTAGGCACATATGAATCATAAAAGGTTGAGTAGCTGGTGAGAGACCTGTGGTACTATGGAACTGTTGTCAGGTGATTGACAGGTCCCATCTTCCTAATGAGAGCCCATTTTATGACCAGCATATGCTGGCCTCACACATATATATATATATATATGTTTACATGCATATGTTTCATATCATAGCATACATAATTTCAAATATTAAATAAACACTGCACAAGCGCACAACACAGAGGGCAGCTGTAATGGATTGATATGTGTACATAAACAAAGCTATAATCACATTATTTGTCCACCATCACAAAAACTGGACCAGTACGTTGGGCTGCACTAAAATATTAACATGACATTTTAAAAAGATGCTGTTTTAGTCTACCAGAAATCTAACTCAAAACATTCTCATTGTTTTTGAGAGTCTGACAAGAACAAAAAAGCAATTGGCAGGTCTTTTGACCTACTGACCAAGTAACATGAAGAGATGTTTGACCTAGTCTCACTAATTTCAAGCTCGCATTTGCCTTTGTTTGTCAAAGAGGAGGGTGTTCTTGGTACTTGTTCAAAGCAAGCGTTCACTATGGTCTCCATATTGTAAATCAGGATATTCAAGCTAACTGCCATTAGGTCTACCCCATTGTATCACATGTAGGCAAAGAGCCAAGCAAAAAATACCCTAGTTCCTGGTTTTGTAGGACCTGTTTGCTGACCTAGTGAATGTTAAGTAAAGTAAACATTAAGAAACTTCTGCATAGACTATACTGCTCTAATGCCAACAGGAGTCATCTCACTACATTTCTTAAAATCCATGTTTTACCAGGTTTCCCAAATGGGAATAAGAAGGATCTACACACAAGGCTATGAGTCCATCAGAGCTTCCTCCATCATTAAAATTCTGTAATTACACACCTGCCGCCACCAAGACCACCACCTGCTTTCTCCAGATGTCCCAGGAAACATGGGTAGTGTCAGCAGTTTGATATCAGGCCATAGCCTCCACAGCAAACACTGCAAAGCCTCTGAAAGCAAAGTCAAAAAGGGGCTTCAGTCTAAGAAAACAGGCCGTAGCTTGGATGGCTTTCTGAAGTATGGCTTCTCTCAGGACCATTGCAGCACCAACAACAACTCAAAAGTCAGCTATCATTCAGGCAAAAATGACGACTTCTTTTACATCAAGGTCAGCAACAAGCCAAGAACTGCTAACAGTAATACAGCTGAAGACAGTCAAGGAAGGACAACTGAGATGGACAATGAGGTGGACAGGAGAGGAGGGCCACCAGAATTAGTTCCGCTGTCTGGGAAACTAGAAAAGGTAACAGAACTAGAGTTAGTCAGAGAATAAACAAAGCGAGGCATGGGCTACAAAAAAGTGAATTTCTGTTTTATAAAATAACACATCATCAAGAGTTTAATTTATTAACTGCCTGCTGATGTGTATTCAAGTCTTTAAAGCAGTACAACTTGTAAACAGAGCAAAATGTCTGCTTAGAACAGGTTCAGTACAGATAAAAACAGCCAAAACCAAAAGATGGCCCATCCCCCAGACATTGTTATCACACAAAAATCAAACAACAGTCAAGTAAAGTTGATGTTAAGTAATCCCCACCAACCCCTGACACTTTCACTAAGAGCTTAGTGGTGTCTGCTCCATTTAATTAAACCTCCAGATTGACGAGGTAAGAATGCCTTGATCTCTCCAGAGATTCGGTCCAATGGCGGTGTGGCACTTGCAAGCAGGCAAGCACCTCTTTCTTTGAATAGCCTCATTTATAAAGAATCTAGCTAGGAAAATGAGCCCAGTTTAACTAGGTCAGGAAGTTTATACTATACCATGAGGTAAATATGCAACCATGAGTTAAGAGGAAGTGATGGAATAAGGGAAAAGAATAAGAAAAAGGGAAAGGATCCTTGAGATTGTCTTGTGGATCAATCATTTATGAAAAATGTTTGTTATATTGCTCTGGCAGTTATGCGAGTAATTACTTCTTCAGGATCTGATCAATAGGTTTTAAGATGGATTTATGTCCTGCCATAAACATCAGTGAATGATCAATTGGTTGTACTACACTTCAAATCCCTAAACTATCTTTTTTGTCCCTTCTCTTTTAGAGTATAGAGAATGCTTTAATTCGACCCACTGCCTTCAAACCAGTTCTTCCTCGGAGCAGCAGTTCCTCGGTGGAGACTCATAACAACTTGAGCACTATCCTGGGCAAGGGAATTAGTCCTATAGACAGGCTAAAAGATCTTCAGGACCCCAAGCTGGAGACAAATTCTGGTACCTTCTCCGACTCTGGAAGGAACTCTATGTCCAGTCTGCCCACTCACAGCACCAGTGGCAGCAGCCAGATGGACAACTTAAGCACTTCAACTAGCCACATGGCACGCTATGGAGGCCTTGCCCAAAACATGGACACATCTAAAAACCCACAGGGGGGTGTAGTAGGGATGAATGGAAATTCTGGATCCAGTAGGATATGTAGTGGGACTAACATTGGAAACGGTTGGGCCAGTGGGTTTTGTGAAACAAACAGAAATAGTGAGTTGACAAATGGCAATACAAGATCCATAGGTGTCTTAAGTGAAAGTGTGGCAGCAGCAATAAGTATGAACAGAGAAATAACTGATGCAGCGCTGACGGTTTCATCCACCGAGCCAAAGATGGACTTCTCTGGAAACCAAGAAATGCTTCTGGAACACAGATTTACAATTTCCGAGCAAACCCCAGCAAAACCGTCTTCTTCTGGGGGTTGTGTTCGATCACCAATTTCAATGGATGAATCACTGATACATCAGCTGGAGCAGAAACTTCTAGAACGTGAATCAGAGCTGGCAGAGTTACAAACAAGCCTTGATGAGAAGGAGTCAGACACGTGTCATCTGTTTGAGGAGAAGCAACGGTACTGTGCTGAGGAGATGGAGGGGTTGAAACAGCGCTGTTCTACAAAACTCCGTCAAGTAAGTTGCTTACAATACTCTTAGGTTTAAAAGGAATATGAATATATAAAGTTTAGTGACTCCGAAACCAATTAGACTACCTTATCTTACTTTGATGACCAACCAAGTACTGTATTCACCTTTATCCAAGCAGATCTTAATGATGGTTTGTGTAAACTGCAGGTGTCTCAGAGGGCTTTAAGAGCCCAACAGTTATTGCAGCTTCAAGTAATACAACTTCAACAGGACAAGGAACGTCTGCAAGAGGAGGTGGACCAGCTTAATCGTGACCGGGACACTGCAGAAAACCATCTACGAATCTATGAGAGCCAGAAAAACCTAGTACCCACTCTAGAAGAAACTCAGTGGGAGGTCAGTCCATAAGATTTTATTGTTGTATTAAAGAGTTAGTTTACCCAGAAATGAAAATTCTGTCATTAATTACTCACCCTCATGTCGTTCCAAACCTAGTCTCAGCATCAGACGTCACGCCATGGAACGTTGATAAACGTCTGCTGCATATGGTACATTTAACTAGAAACCCTTCAGGAATGTCGAAGTCATTAAATGATTAGTTGAATTTTAGCAGATTTCCGGGGGACGCGAGTGTCACGTTTATTTTCGGTCCGCCGGGAAACAAAACGCAGACGTGTGACTGCTGGGAAAAAAACTGTTGAGTTTACATGAGTGACAATAAGCATTTATTAAGATCAGTTAAACGTTGGATTCTTAAAAGTATGCAAGGTTCCCAACAGATCCAGTTTTACTAGTTGTGCATCCTTTCTCCATCTATTATGGAAGATCAAGTGAAGTACCTAAAAGAGAAGGGGATTTCAGCTGCGTTTGCGGGCAAACATAAACAACATACGCTGACATCGCAGCTGGCCGATTCAGTATTGTGTTTGATTCTCCAGAATTGCTTGTGGGTGTTAAAAAATGGAGAGATATGCTTCAAACAGATGTTTACCGAGAGCATCTCATTGGGATTTTCTATCTGACTGACTGTTGCACGCCTTTCTGTTGTTGTGGGGACATTTCCACGCCCGAAACGTGATGCTGAACGAAACGAACTGTGATTGGTTGTTTGAGCCGTCAGTCTGAAGGTCTGGCAACGCAAGACTATCCCAAACCCGTAAGACATTTGTTCATCTGCAGAATACAAATTAAGATATTTTTGATGAAATCAGAGTGCCTTCCAACCCTCCATAAACAGCAATACAACTGAAATGATCTTAGATCCAAAAACGTAGTAAACACATTGATTGAAACACATTTTTTGCGGAAAGAAAACAAAAATAACATAACTTAATTCTACCATTCTTCTCCTATGACTTGCATATTTCGATGTTTTAGATTTAGTTTTAATTGTTTACGCCTATAGAAAAAGTGCATGCACGCATTGTGATACTCTCTAAAAGGGTGGAAAACGTAAGTGACAGGAGAAGAATTGTATAGTAAATTATTTTATTTTTGTTTTCTTTGTGCAAAAAAAGTATTTTCCTAGCGTCGCAAAACTAAAGCTGATCCACTGAGGTAACATGGACTATTTTATGTTTTTACTATCATCTGGGATCATTTCAGTTGTATTGCTGTCTATGGAGGGACAGATGGCTCTCTGATCTCCTCAACAATATCTTAATTTGTGTTCTGAAGATAAACGAAGATCTTAAAGGTTTAGAGTAATTAAAGACAGAAATTTCATTTTTGGGCGAACTAACCCTTTAATGAGAAGTGTGGATGCAATGAAAATCTAATAACTCTGTGTTTGATAAAGAGGTCAGTTCAAAGCTAAACAGCTGGGATAATTATCAGAAAAGATCACATCAACGTTCATGATTTTCGTTATTTTTGTAGGTGTGCCAGAAGTCAGGTGAGATTTCTCTGCTAAAGCAGCAGCTTAGGGACTCCCAGACCGATGTTGGAAACAAACTCAGTGAGATCGTCAGTCTCAAAGCCTCTCTGAAGGAGTCCAGATGCAAGCTGGAAGACATGGAAAAGAAAATCAAGGAGTATGAGGAAGCACTTCACCAGCGGAGTGCTGAGGTCGAGGTCAGTGTTCAATGATATCAGATTAACTTACAGTTGTTGGTGCTACATTCTGTACCATCAGTGCCTGACTCTGATATCTCTTTTTAAATAGGTATCTAAAAACGAGTTTCAAAGAAAGAAGAATGAAGCTGACCTCCTCAGAGAGAAGGTGAACATGCTGGAAACGGACATCAAGGGCATGAAGCAGGACTTAGCTATGGCCAAAGAGGAGCAACAGCAGCTAATGACCATGAGAGCCAAAGTTGAGGAGCAACAGCTGCAATTGCAGATAAGCCAAGCCCGTATGGAGGCCTTTGGAACTGGTCAAGCCAAATCGAAAGCCCAGGATGGAACAAGTGCCAGTAAAACACTGAATCATAATAGAGGGACAGCAGACTTGGATGCCCTACAGAAGGAAGTAGAGAGGCTGAGAGGGGAACTGAAGGAAGAGAAGCAAAAGAAACATAAGATGATGAATAGTTTCCAGCAGGAGAGACAAACGTGGAATAAAGAGAAGGATAAAGTAATTAAATACCAAAGGCAGTTGCAGTACAATTACCTACAGATGTACAGAAAGAACAAGGACCTGGAGAAGATTCTGAAGGAACTAACGGCTGAGATGGACAGTCGGACAGAGATGGACATGGACAGCCATAGCTCTGACCTGAACTTTGAAAAAATTGTAGCCACAGAGATATGAGGTCGAATGTTTTCACAATTAACCGAATGGTCTTTAATTTAAAGGGAAGACACATGATGTCACATAAGATGTCAGGAGATGCTCAAGACTCAAAATAATAGCATCACTTGTACATATCATCCAAAGACTTTCTCCTTGTAGATTTACCACTTAACTTAAAAACTTAGGATGTCATCCAAGTGCATTTTTAAATAAGTTCCTATTAAAGGTGCAGTAAGCAGTTTTGTTTATTAATATTACTTGAGGTATCTCACTGAATTCATGTTTCACCAGTAACCATCACATCTGTCTCTCAGCCGTAAATTCGGTAAACTCCAAATAATTGACCACGGTCCATTTCTTTGTTTAGCCGTTTAAGCATTTTCTGCCTGCCAGTCATTCTGTGCATTCATAGGGCAGCCAGTGAATAGGAAGCAGGTGTCTGGAAGCGTGGCAGTTGAAGACTTGAATATTTTAACTTAAATAATTCCAGTTAAGAACCACATTACATTTCATAAGCAGTTGTCTGTTGTTGGTTTGTGCAAAGATACTATATTGTTAACATTTAGGTTGGCAACAATGAGAGATGTAAGGCTTCTAGAAATTGTGTGCACGTCAAATTTTTGCAGAAGTTTCAGAATGGCTAACATTGCTTACAGCACCTTTAATCCGCGCACATCCAACCAAACGCTTACCCCCTATAATCCATACAATCCAGTGCTTCTTGCCTAAACCTCACGCAGTTGTACAGTCTCACTACAGGGTGACAAAGTCATATGAATATTCGATTTTCTGCAATTGCTAGTTTTGCACTCTCTTTTTCTTTTTATATGACAAGAACCTTTATCACTAGTGTCTTGGAAGACAGGCTTACAGAAACAGTCCAACACAATCTCACAACCATTTTATGAGGTAGCTAATTCATACAATGAATTCTATTATGTTTGATTGGTCTAAACCCCAAAGGTTAGGTGTAGGTCAGTTTATATGAACTGGCAACTCGTAAAATATGTACGATTTAGCAAAAATCAGATTCCTTTGTAGGAGTGAGGATGTACGCATTTGTACAAATTATCCACCTCATGAAATGGTGACGAATCGCCGTGAGATCGGCCTAAAGAATCTGTGTACAGGAATATAGTAGCTCATAAAGTCAGATTATGCCTTGTTGAATGCAAATGCGCTGTTCGCAAATATCCAGATACATATTTCAATGTTAATCTAAAGTGCATCTTTGCATCTTTTTAACAGTACTATTTTACTATGTTTTGAAACTTAGACACCGTATAGTTTTTTGTACATTAAGTACAGTCAAGTCACTTTCACTCATAGACACGTGTGGGACAATTTTAAGGGTTAAATTAACACACACACACACACACACACACACACACACATTTGTACCACAGGAATATCTCATTTTGAAATGAAAATGATATATTCCTGTGATTTCTCACTCTTTTGAGCCAAAATATTACTTTAGCTCTTTTTTATCTTTTTTCTCAAAAGAAAAAAAAAAAAGATGTTTTTTTTAATTCAATTTTTTTTTTTTTTTTTTTTTTACTGCCAAACCACAAAAGTTGATCACTCATATATTCTTTGTGTCAAAAAATCCTGGCGGGATTGTTCATGTGACATGAGAGCCAACGCCGTTTTCTTTTTGTTCACCATCTTGTTTTCCAGTCAAAATATTGAAATAATTTTCTTGAAACTAGCAAAATAATCTTCCAATGGCGTAAGGAAAATAAACTTGTTTCCAAGAAAAATATTATTTTTCTTGTTCTACGGAAAAACTCTTTTAATTTTGACTTTTTTAATAAAAATGACAATACTTTTTATGTCAAGAAATTCCTTCTTGATTTATACTTTTTGCTGGAAACTAGTAAGAAAAGCATTGTTTGCAGTGTAAGGGAAGATTATAAGTAAACGAAGGCTTACATTTTGGTCTATTCCTCAAACAAAACTATTGTATGACTTGTGAAGACCTTGAACATAGCTTATGTGGACTACTTATATATTTTTTGGGCTTGGTTAGAAAAATAAGGTTTAGCACATGATGATACAATGCTAATTTTTATGATCAGTTCTGGAATTGTCTGCCGGAATTGCCTTCCTGGGGAAAAAGATAGGTCTTAAAAACCATTTTACTCTCCAATATGAGTACTGAATTTTAATTAGTTACCCCTTCAAAGAGCTATCTACACAGAAAAAGTTCTACTGCAGAAAAACAGGTGATGAAACGAGGCCGGGATAACAGAGTAGTGTGTTCTCCTTTACCACTTAGATGTAATACAATACTATACATTCACAGGACAGCTTTCCTAGCAATGCTGCTTAACATGGCAAACAAAAAAGACTGAGGTGGGCAGCACTGAAACTATCCTTTTTTCATTGCACAGATTTGTTACCCATTGTTTCATCATACAAAAGCTCCCAAAAGGCTGCCTTTTAAGTTATCATCCCTAGAGCTTCCAGGAGTTTTGATTTGATAACAGCAAACTGATAATCATATTATTGATGGTGCAGGATGGTTGTGGGGTGTCTTTTGATGCATTTGAATGCACGTATGTTGTATATTCCTTATTTATTTTAATTAAATAAATTAAGATTTTTTTCTGAATACTGTCAGGTATTTATTTTTAATAGTTAGAGTGACATACGACAATACCTTAACAACATTTTGCAACTGCTAGAGCCGGTGATGACATCAATCTGCAACACAGGTGCGTAAGTTACACAAAGACGAAATCACCTACACTGTTGTATTTTTTTTGCATTTCCAGTTCTTAGGATTTCTGTGCTAGAAGAGAGAACAAAGTGAAATGTAATTATGTTGTATCATCTCGTAAAAAAATCTAATTTCTAGTAATCTTCAGTGCTATCTGGTATAATGTAAATCTATAACACAGTTATAAGTTAAATTGAATCAGTTGATGATAATGAGAATTTTCCTTTCATGAAATAGCTAAAGATTTTATTTATATTGTGGTGTCGCCCCCTGGTGGCATCTTTATTATTTACACAGGCCCAGTCTATAAGAATCTTATTGTTCAAAATGTATTTTTGTTTCGTCTCATCCAAAGTGCTGTTAAGCATTTTCCTCTGCCTAATTCGTGGCAATAGACACGACGAAAGTACAAGATCTGTAAACGCTGCCGTATGTATTAGTAAACCTCTTTATTCGCAACCAGTGGCGAAAATCAAAGAAAGAAATTACAAGATGAGCCTAAATCCTTTATCTCTTCGTTTGACCTAAATATTTATGCATTAATATATGACACAGGAAATAAACATGATTAGCTTCTCTGAAGTGATTGCTTACCTTTGATTTAAAGTTTCCTCTCTCCACGTGGAGATGTTTACTGTCCTCTCTTCAGATGTCAGACGGAATCCAAATTTTACAAGCAAATATTGCTTCCGCTAGCCTACTATCATGACTTTCATAATGTATCTGTCTTGTAAGAATAAGAAACTTATTCTTATTAAATTACTCTTATTATTTGACAACGTACTTATTTTCATTCACTCAGGTGTTTCCAGTTCAAGTTTTCCACTAGATGGCGCACTCACATCCTCTAATTGTGACAACTCTAAGAAATCTCTCTCTCTCTCTCTCTCTCTCTGCTCTGTTATTTTAGGCAACTGACAGAACAAACCTTTCAGAAGTATGTCATAAGTAAACGCATAAGTGTGGCTTTTGACGAATATACAAGCAATGATTGCATAAATACTTAAGGAATTCCGACAACGTCATCTCGTTGTTGCCCTCTAGTGGAAAAGAGAATAGAAACGAAGCAGGATCGCCTGGTATCAATGCAAATACACTAACTTATATTAAAGTATTTAAGACCCCTGTAACTGTTAAAGATTTAAAACACACCTACACACCACAATTTTGTAGGTGTACAAGTTCAACAAAGAGTTGTCTTTTTAGATAACTAAGATTTTAAGATGTTTGCATAGGTTATAGCCTATGTTTGTCTTTATGCATAGAAATTAACTATATTATAAATATACGGTGTACAGTGGTGGTCTTTTTACACGCACAGAGAACAGCACTGTTCAGAGCTACAGTGCACTATATATTTAAAGCAGTACTGTGGCTCGTACAAGTCCTCCTCTGTACACTACGCTACCATGTGGTTAAGCGTGCTAGAGAGCTTGGGTAATCCTGTAGTGATCGGTGATGGGGTCACATGCTTAGGTGTGTGTGTGTGTGTGTGTGCGTGTGTGTGTGTTTATGTGTGTGTGCTGAGAGAGATTAGCCATGGCTGGCACTAATTAAATACTTAAGACTCAGCCATAAGCAGTGAACATGCTGACTAAAACCTCAGCAACACTTTGAGACTCCACAAAGGAAACAACAATAGCTATGAAATCATAACCCATTCAAATATTAACATTGGTTTATTTGGATATCACGCAAATTCATGGGTGTGGGAGAACGAGAGAATTCCCAACAAAGTATTTGCATGTGTTTCGAATTTTATTGTACACTGTACATTAGTTAGCTATACTTTTAGATTTCAAGATTCTTCAAAAAACAATGAATAATTATCATAATTATTATCATCCAATAAATCCAATATATATCCATATATATATATATATATATATATATACAGTACAGGCCAAAAGTTTGGACACACCTTCTCATTCAATGCGTTTTCTTTATTTTCATGACCATTTACATTGGTAGATTCTCACTGAAGGCATC
>JAUCNO010034910.1:0-18300 GCA_032353835.1 Enteromius viviparus | reverse complement strand
TAGATAGATAGATAGATAGATAGATAGATAGATAGATAGATAGATAGATAGATAGATAGATAGATAGATAGAAAAAATAAAGGGAACACTAAAATAACATCCTAGATCTGAATGTAGGGGTGGGCGATACAACCAAAATCTTTTCTCACAGTATAAGCAATTTTCTACCTCGATAACGATATATATCACGATATAGCAATTTGTATAAACATAAAATATAAGTATTTGTATAAGTATAAATAAAAATTCAAACACAAAAAAACTGTTTCATATAATGTAATTTTATTTAAACTCAATTGCAGCAATACTTTAAGTAAAAACAACGACAACCTATACTGATTCTGTTTACTGTAAGTTTAATGTTTTTTTCCTCAGAACAACAGGACTAACATAGTTAGTTAGACAGTAAGCCAGTTTCTTCAGGACATTCTAAAACGCTTCAAAACAACAAGCCCATGTTCGACAGATAAAGTGAATAATGTTAAGCTTTTTGATTATAATGGATTCTTTGGGGGAGAAAACGATTAAAATGGTATTATTCACTTTTATATCTGTTGAACATGGGCTCATTGTTTTGACAGTAGTTAGTGTTAGTTACCGCGTCAGTTTTTAGCATGCATGGCACTACCAGAGACTCGCAGAGGTTTGTCCAAGAAGTCGCTAGATTTGTCTCTAGTCGCTTTATTGGAAAAATGTCACAAAGGGGGTCTAAAAAGTCGCAAAATCTAGCGACAAAGTCAATAAGTGGGCAACACAGCCTCTTCCATTGTCGAAGCTAATGTGTATTGCGCGGTTACGTAACGTGCAACATCACATAATGTCAACCGCGGTTAAGACGATAGAACAAAATCTCTACCAGTTAACCAATTTCTACCTGTTAACCGTGTCTACCGGTATATCGCCCACCCCTATCTGAATGAATTAAATATTCTTATCAAGTACTTTGTTCTTTATATAGTTAAATGTGCTGACAACAAAATCACACAAAAATAATAAGCGAAAATCAAATTTATTAACTCCTGAAGGTGGCGTTGATGAATGGAGCGAGACATGATGTCCCAGATGTGCTCAATTGGATTCAGGTCTAGGGAACAGGCGGCCATTCCATAGCATCACTGCCTTCGTCTTGAAGGAACTGCTGACACACTCCAGCCACATGAGGTATAACATTGTCTTGCATTATGAGGAACCCATGGCCAACCGCACCGGCATATGGTCTCACAAGGGGATCTCATCTCGGTACCTAATGGCAGTCAGGCTTCCTCTGGCGAGCACATGAAGGGCTGTGCTGCCCTCCAAAGAAATGCCACCCTACACCATTACTGACCCACTGCCAAACTGGAGGATGGAGGATGTTGCAGGCAGCAGAACATTCTTACATGTGCTCAGTGTGAACCTGCGTTCATCTGTGAAGAGCACAGGGCATCAGTGGTGAATTTGCCAATCTTGGTGTTCTCTGGCAAATGCCAAACATCCTGCACGGTGTTAGGCTGTAAGCACAACCCTCACCTGTGGACATCGGGCCCTCAAACCACCCTCATGGAGTCTGTTTCTGACAGTTTGAGCAGACACAAGCACATTTGAGGCCAGCTAAATATCATTTTGCAGGGCACTGGCAGTGCTCCTTCTGGTCCTCCTTGCACAAAGGCAGAGGTAGCTGTCCTGCTGCTGGGTTGTTGCCCTCCTACGGCCTCCTCCACAGCTCCTGATGTACTGGCCTGTCTCCTGGTAGCGCCTGAATACACTACGCTGACAGACACAGCAAACCTTCTTGCCACAGCTCACATTGATGTGCCATCCTAGATGAGCTGCACTACTAATTTGTCTTATGCATATATATATATATATATATATATGCATGTGTTTGTATTTACATAAACATGATAAATATACAAAGTATACACACACATATATTATGTAAACAAAAACTTTTATTTTAGATGTGATTAATTGTTTGACAACACCAAAATATATACTCTAAAACATTTAGCAAATAATGGGATGAGTAAGATTTTTCTTCTCAAAAGAAGTCTCAAACGTACTAAGTTTGCAAAGTTTTATTTACTCAAAACTACAATAAAAATAGAATTATATGAAATAATTTTACAATTTAACATAGCTGTTTGATTCATTTCAAAATGTAATTTACTCCTGTGATAAAAAAGCTGAATTTCTAGCAGTTATTCACATCATCCTTCAGAAATTATCCTGATAAGTTACCGTATGTGTGTATATTGGTATTAATAATAATCTTGAAAGCAGTTGTGCGGCTTAATATTTCTGTGGAAAATGTGATATGATTTTGAGGATTCTTTGAGAAAAAACAACAACAAGTAGAAATTGTACACATAACATTTACTTCTGATTGATCAAATTAATGCAATTTTGCTCAATAAAAGTATGAATTTCTTTCAAAAAGTACAGCTGCGAAAAATTTCGAAAATAAATTTTGCAGCAGTTTTTGCCTACAGACAAGGAAAGTCAATGGGGTCCAAAACAACATTTAACCATTTTAGCTTCGATTATGTTCCATA
Organism: Enteromius viviparus; assembly: GCA_032353835.1. NCBI lineage: Eukaryota > Metazoa > Chordata > Actinopteri > Cypriniformes > Cyprinidae > Enteromius > Enteromius viviparus. The sequence goes on along the minus strand of JAUCNO010034910.1, from coordinate 15,766 downwards.
GTAGTATTTCTGACTAATTAATAAAATTACAATTGCATTTGGATTTTAAGTGCTTGCTGAGTGCTAACACATTTAATTACAAAAAAAAAAATATATATATATATATATATATGTATGTGTGTGTGTGTTTATAGCTAATATATAAAAATTTAGAAATGTTTAATTATATATATATTTTTTGAATAGTTATATTAAATTAATAAGTGACAGCCTTAACGGATTAAATATATGTGACAATGTAAAAGTGAGACAAGAAACAAAAAACACAAACCAAAATAACAGTTTCTTGATTTGGCCTCATTCTATCAAGGAGGTGGAATAATGCAAGTGAGGAGGTGTTCATCTGCGAAATTCTTTCTCCCGGAGATGAGCAGCACACAAAACAAATAAATGACCAAAGAAAAAAAAATGGCGGTCCACTAAGTTAATGCTCTTTAGATGAATGACCACAATTTGAATTTCTATTTTTGGACACGGTCAAGGCAGGCTCAGAATAATCCTATAGTGCTACGGATGAATGGATCAGCTCATGGAGGATGCATTAATAAAGAAAGCATATATATGAGCATTACTATGAATTTGCATGTTTATCAAATTAATGTGGGTTCTTATAGGCAATCTAAAGATAATGCTGGAGTCTTTGTTGCACATGAATTACTACACACTGCAACACTGACATCTAGAGACACAGTCTGGAACTGTCAATCTATTAAACAATGTGACAGTCCTATTGATATTGAATATTTAATGATGAATGATTATGGCATTATACTGTTGCGCTGTTCTAAAAGCCCTTAAAACTTTAAGAAAACTCCTCCTTGTAAACTAGTGATTGGAATACACTGAAGTACATAAATTAAGTTTACCTAAATTAATTAATTTACCATAACTTATTTATTTATTTGGATCCCCATTAGCCATTACCAAAGTAGTGGCTATTCTTCTTGGGGGTCCATCATACACACATCAAAATTACATTAATCCATAACAACAAAAACCACTACAAAAACCCAGAATACATACATAGCAACAAAATCAACAATCCACTCAAAACTGTGCCAATAAGTGTTTCTTCAACAATTTTTTAAACCTCATTTTACTTTTTTAAACACATTGCAGTCCGTTGCTTTGCATTCGTTTTTAAAACCGGAAGAAAAAAATATCCTTTGATGAATACCTAGTGTTCAAATTATGACTAGCGTTACTATACAAAAGTTGACAGTACAAGACACTTGGAACTCGTGATATAGAAATATTTCTTATAAAACACAGCAGAGAAACCATTACCCAATCCTACACCAATAACCAAGCTAGAGTTGTGTGCATTTTCAAATTAACCCTTCTGTTGCAGTGCAGCTCTGTTCTGAACTATCTGTCATTTTACTAAGTCTTTATTTGATGCACTGGACAGTAATCTAAATAAGTAAGAACCATTGCCTGCACAATTTTAGAGATACAATACTGTGGCAAAAATTGTACACATTTCTTAATAAATGAAAAACCTCTTCCCATAACAATTACCATAATATCAAACTGTTTTGACCACTTTAACCTACTATCAAGAAAACTCCAAGGAGCCTAATTTCCTCTACTTGTTCAATGGGCACATTCTTTACGGACACATTTTATTGTGGTTTACATTTAAGTAAAAAAATTTATCCTAACACAATACTTTTGGTCTTAGTCAAATTTAAAACCATCTTATTATTCCGTACCCAGTTTACCACTGATTGTAAAGCCAAGTCAGCAGATAATTCTTTAATTGATGTTGCCGTTAGATATAATGTTGTATCATCTGCATTAGAGCCCGACCGATAAAGGATTTCGATATCGATACAAATATTTGTTGGTTTTAAAATCCGATATATCGGCCGATATTTTATCTTTTTTTTTTATCTAAAAAACGTGCAACAAAACATTAACAGATTTCCCTAAGATTAGTTATTTGTAGTTATTTATGAGTTTTAACTAACATAATATGATAACATATTTTAAAAAGAAAATTGTTTCTTTTTTTGTCACAACAGAACAGAGGAACATCAAAATATATTAAAGTTCTGATAATTAAAATGTATAAAAATAGAAACATTAGATATGAAACTTTAAAGTCCTTTGAACACAATAACAACAAAACCAACTCAAAGTTACCAGTAAGGGTGTTTCACCCATTTTTATTTTATTTTTGAAATATTAATATATCGGCCATTATAAATGCTGATACCGATCGTTTGGAAAAGGCCTGCCGATATATCAGTCGGGCTCTAATCTGCATACACAACTGCCATTGCATGCTTTCAAACCAAAGAAAGATCATTAGTAAAAATAGAAAATAACAATGGTCCTAGACAACTTCCTTGAGGCACACCACATTGCAACTCTTTTACTTCAGAAAAACTTCCATTGTAGAATACACATTGCCTCCTACTAGTCAGATAACTTTTAAACCAGTGCACAGTATGAGAAGTAAATTTACACCATTTCATTTTTTCAAGCAATAATGTATGGTCCAGTACATCAAATCTAACAACTACTAAATTACTATCATCAATCTGTGTTAAGCTTTTCCTGTTAAATGTCCTACTAAATATGCATGTTGAAAATCAGAGAATAAACTATTTTAATTTTACTTAAATAATAATAAATGAAGTGTTTACCTTTTAATGATGAATGTTTGACACTCAGGCATGCGGCCCATGCACTCCAGAGCAGCACTGTAAGACGCAACGTTGGGTTTCAGACCGGCTTCTTCAATCAGAACAAACAGGCGACGAATGTGACTGAAGGAGCCCTGCAAAGCGCAGTTAAAATGGCTTTAAATAGTGCATTACAGAACAATACTGAAAAATCTGAACAAGTGAGAGAAATACTAAAATAACTAAAATGTAAAATGGTAAAACATGTACACTGAAGGGAAAGGTTCTAGCACAATACTGAAAAATCCTGAAAAAAATAAAAATAAAATACTTTAAATAATAAAATAAATTATTATGTCAATAACTGAACAATTAGTTATACAATATATATGTGTGTAGATTTATTAAGTATATATATAAATATACACACATCCAGTATGCACACAATTTATGTAATGAATACATATTTAATTTGCAAACATAATACATGTTCAAATTAAAAATATAATTGTAATTTTATTTAAAAAAAATATAAACAAATACTTATTATTTTGGAAGTGATACAATACATTTAACTAATATACTGCACTCATAATAACATAAATTCTAAGCATTCTAAAGCTTGGAATGATCATTATTATAATTTTTTTTTTTTAATATAAATTAATACTTTCATGACAGTTGCAAATTAAAAAAGCTATTCTTCTGAAATTTGATATTCTGATATTCATTACATAATTTAGAAACAAAAAGTGAAAATAAGAAAAAAATGTCTCCAAAAATCTGAATGAATTCTGCAGGACTGTGTGATTATGAAGACTAAAATTAATGGCTTCTGAAAACTCAGCATTGCCACAACAGGAATAAATTACATTTTATAACATATTTTTTTAAAAATGCAATTTACATTTTTTTGCAGTATTTTTACAAAAAGAGATGCAACTGCATCATTAGAACGATCACTGACAGTTGCATTTCTGCATTTCATATTTTTATTTATTTTGTTTTACTATTAGTTTACTGTATTTTTAAAATGTAAAACAAAGATGCTTAACACATACTCTTTTGGCCCACATCCTCATCACGATGTTGTAGGTGCTGATAGACAAGTGAATTCGTTTGGATAACTGCCGGTGATGAGAAAGCAGGCAGCTCTGAGCTCTAGCTACATCATCATTGAAAACACACGCCTCCAAGTAACAGCGGATTCTGAGCTGAGGATCTCCATAGCGGTTCCCCTCCTTATCCTCCAAAAGCTTTTCAGAAGCACTCAAGCCCTGCTGGTCCACTACATTGTCTACATCGAGCTCCTCTGCCTTGTCAAATTCTTTGTCTGCCAGTTTCTCTTGTGTAGACATCTCAGAAAGCCACTCAACTTTACTGCTGGAGATCTTCTGCACTCCTGGAAACTTAGCAGCTGAACTTTCGACTCTCGAAAGCTGCTTTTTATTAGACTTTTTCTGCACAGCACTGGCTTTGGAGGACGATGTGGTAGACGGAGAGGCTTTGGAGTCTTCTATTTTAGTTTTTGTCTTGCTTATTTTGCCTGTTGTGATGATCTTTGTAGATGTAGCGGGACGCATCGAACTCCCTTTGCTGTTTTTACCCGCAACGGTCTTGTCGTGCGTTCTATATGAAGTTTGTTTTTCGCGATGAATCCACTTTTCACGCCTCAGTTTCTCCATCCAGCGACTTGCGTGAGTTTTGAAATGCATGACGCCTTCAGTTCCACCTTTTTTTGCAGATGGCCCACTTTTAAGCAGTTCTGCTTTCTCTCCCGGCAAGTTCTTTTGACTATTCCCAGGTGTTTTTTTCTGTATTTTCTGCTTCATTTTGATGATTTGCACCTTTGAATGTTTGACGTCTACAACGGCGTCAGATTGCAGTTGTTGGATTCTGGCCTCCAGAACTGCAAAATATGTTTAAGACAAAACTGTAGGTCACATGACAGTATTATGCATAAAAATTACACTTTATTTTCCTTTACAATAAACATCTATTACTGCATTATAAATGTAAAGAATTATAAATGCATAAAAGTTATATGCATTTCATCTGCTTGATTGTTTATTGTAAACTACATTATCACAGAGCAATAGTTTTAAAGCTGGATACACAAGCACATTCAGCTTCACCCACAGACATAAAGTACATGTAATATTCATTCATAATACATACTGTATAGCAAATCTTAATTGCTGAAGCTGGATACACAATATTTACATCATTGCAAAACGCTGTCCTGCTATAATGAGACTGCCATTAAAATATTATGAACTTTTACTTGTTTTTTTCTCGGTAAAGCTACTTTGAAGAGGTAGCTTTGTGAAAAGTGCTGTATTAACAAAACACCTTTGCTTGAAATTAAAATCTGCATGAATTTTACCGAACCAAAACAATACAGCCAATTTGACCTTCAAAAATCAAAAAGATTGAGTTGTTCTCTTATAACATTAATGATTAACATCAAATACCCAATCATAAATGAAAATATGGCATACCATCCAACAACTGAGACTGTTCCCAGAATCTTTTCTTCCCATCTTCCTTCCTGGGGATGGCTGAATAGTGTCTTTGGTAAATTGTAGCCAATGTTTTGTCTGCAAAATTACAGATAAAACGGTGACCTAAAAAGTTTACCAACTCTACTATTTGTATTTGTTGCTGGAATACAAAACGAGACATAACAGCTAATACAAGAAAGAATCCGAACAGACATAATAGATCTAGAATAGATATACATGAAAGGAGTTACATTAAGAAGTAACAATCGTGAAACTGTTAGAACTATGTCATACTGTTGACGTTATATGAAGCCTCCTTGACATTGAGAGGCATCATCGATGTAAACAACAGTCAATGCTTGACTTTTTTCAGTTCACATTTCAACCTACATTTTAAATATACCTGGCACAAAACAAACGACAGGCTTAGTGTGATTTGAAGGACAATACAGATCACAGCATGCCAATAAACCGTTTCTTTACGTTACCTTGAAGTGGTCTCTCTCCATTACTCCTTATTCTGAGACACAGGCGGCAATAATCGCCATTCAGAAATCTCTGAACACTTCTGTCAACCGCAAAACTGCGAGTTAAAGCAGCTGAATAGGCACACAGTCTCAAAAGTGACATGTTGATATGATAGTTTTGAAACACCGCGTTATCCGGTGCAGAAGGCCGCCATTTTGTTCAGACCTGACTAGTTCATAGACGATACAAGGAGTTCAGACACCAGAGCGACGAGCAGATCGACCACATTTCACCCTGAGGTGGTAGTAGATCTAGGCATACTGTACATCTCATGTGAGCTTGTAATCACTTATTTAATTTAAGCTTTAGTTTAAAAGCTAAACTCACTTGTTAAAAAGTTTAATTTACTAAATATACTATATAATGTTATTATTTTGTTATAATAAAAATATGTACGAAATTAGCATTTTGTTTTGGTTAAGGCTTGACAGCTTTTGTTTGTATATATATATATATATATTAAAAATATTTAAAAAAAGAAGATACCCGTTTATTTAAGTTTTAAGATATTAAACTATTTATTTGATCAAATGATATGGGATTTCAAAATGTACAGTAGATGGCGAACTTTGCCAAGATATATTAACGTTACGTGATTCAGTGATTTTGCCAAGCACTATGTTTCCCTAGGTCAACAAACTTTGTTGACCCTCGGACAACATTTTAATGCAAAAATATAGCCTTGACCAAACCTCTACACCTAAACCTACCCATGACTGATGACTGATGCCTAAAATAAATGATAGATGACTGACTCTGATGTACAAGCACCAAACACTGATTGTAAGCTTAAACCTCACAAAAACGGTAAACTTTTTCTTCAACTCTGATTGGTTCGTCACAATGTTATCCCAGGATCAACAAAAATGTTGAGATTTTGCACTTGATAAAATCAGGTTAGCGGCAAGGTCACAATGAGTGCGCCATAAATGCATCCTGCATCCCTTTTTGACTGAATGCGCCGTCTTTCTTTTTTTCTGTGACGCATGCCACTTGATATTTGTAGGTAAATATGCTTTTTTCTGGGTATCATTTTGTATTGTGCTAATATTTGAATATTATCTGTGGGTGTTGCCATTTATAAAGTCAAGTTGTCTGTTAGATGTTTGTTAGACGTTTGGCTAACTGAACTGAACTCACTAATTAAACCTTTGCATGTGCAAATTAAAAATGATAATGGATAATCAAAGTAGCTAACAAATAAAGTTGGGATAACTAACTTTCATTAAGCAAGGAGGCATTCAAAAGCATTATATTGCTATATATATATTAAATAAAATAAATAAAATGAATATTCATTAAAGAATCCTTCCAAAAAAAAAAATATATATATATATATATATATATATACAGTATATCACCACTACTGTCAACACTGATAATAAAAATAATAATTCTTGAACAGTGCTTATTAGAATAATTTATGCATTTATCATGTGACACGGACATGGTTGATGAAAATTCAGCTTCACCACAGCAATAAATTACCATTTACTGTATTTTTAATCAAATAACTGCCTTCAAAAATCATATTGACCCCACTTAGCCCATATAACTTCATTTAAGGCTCTCTAAAATGTATCTAAATTCTGAAATAAGTCAGTAAAGCACATTTATATCGACAGTTCAATACTCATCCTAGAAAGTGCATATCTAGTAGGTGGAGATCAGACGTTGTTTGTCGCTACGGTTCACAGGATCACCTTTCTGACAGGATCATTTGATGTTTCAAGCTCTGGTGTGACAGTCATTACTGGTTGACTGGCTGTCAACAAAAGGAGAGAAGAGAGCCATTCAAGATCCTGAAAATAACTGCAGCTAGGACAAGGCTGCCATTCATTGGGACTCTGATATTCAGACATCTTTGCACACCTATATGAAGGGTGCGTTTCTTTTTTTTTTTTGGAAGTAGGAGCTGCTTTTAAAATGTTGACGTGATTAGCCAATGCTTCATGCAGGCATGAGTTGAGGATTTGGAAAAAGAGCAGTAACAAAAATTCTGGAAAGGGAAAACTCTCGCTCGATTTTAGTCCGCTAAACATACCAACGCTAGGTGTATTTTACAACCGCATTGAGAGGGTTAGCATACCCTCATGCAACACATTTAGGAAAAACTCTCCACACCTGACAATACTAATAATTCAATGCTTAAAATATGAAAAAATAGGACTTAGAGGAAGATTTGTTTCTACAATTAGTACCAAATATCTCCCACATCTGAGGCGCATCTCTCTTTGATTATCGCTAACGATGAAAGCTCACCAATCATATCCGCAATCTTTTTTTCTGTAAAAAGTAACAGTCCATGCTATCACGAGTAAATCTCTGTCAACTATCCCAAGAGGGCGAAGACTCTCAGGAGCTGTTGATCAGATAGACCGCTCACTTATCACTGATTTCGGCTACAATGGACAATGGTCACGAAGCAGGAAATGCAAATAGGCTTGTTGTAGATTGATCAGTTGTGGCGGCAGTGGACAGATCCTGAATTAGAAACGGATGTTTATGCAGGCGACTGTACAGCACTCTGGTTATCTCGGCCACCTGCGTCGGAGGAATCTAGCAGGAAGTCTGTGGTTGACATGAGAGTTTCACAGTACATTGCCTGACTGCAGTGTGATAGTGTGATTCACCACAATGTTATTTCAAAATAAGCCAATAATTTGGGAGTGGCAAAATAACCAGACCATGAAATATGTGTTACTATATTAAAATTAAACAAAAAATACTAATAACTCTTGGAATAACTGTGAGTTTTTTAAGGCTGATGCTATTTATTTTTAGTTGTACATGTCAACTGAGGGAGTCTGAAGTGAAACGGAGACCGAGTTCTCGTTGGGTGATAGAAGGGGAATGGAAGAGACTCTGTATGTTAGCAGGAGAGAGAAAACAATTAATAATGGGAGCTATTAGGGGGAGCGCATAGGCGCAAAGAGGGAGGTCGGGTTTCAGGCCCTTTCGGAGGACTTTGATGGTACAAAACAGGCCTCATTACTGAGATATTATCTCCATTCATACACTTCCAGAGTTGATGGGAGCCCTGCTGGGAAAGATTAGGTTCCTTTCGCCAGTGAACATCCCACATGGCCGAACAGATTTTCTCAGCTCAGGGCGCAACCGGCATAGCATGGCATCTTGGGAGCTAAGCAGAGGCCTATTGACGGCCAACGATGTGTGGAATTAGAGATAGTTACCTTTTCTCTGAGGTCATGTCAATCAAGATTAAGTTTCATATCTTTTGCTTGTTTGTTTTCCAGTACATTAAATGCACAGTTTGTCAGTAAAACATTTGACATTTGACAAAAGAGAAGAGTACCATTCAATAGAATCACGTGATCCTTCAAAATTCAATTCTTAGATGTTCAGATCATGGCAGCTGTGCTGCTGTGTCCTCAATGAAAGAGCTGTGTTGTGGACACGCTTTTAGCTGAAGGAACATCAACTTATTAGTTTGAACAAGTTTATTTTTTTTAAGAGGTGCTAAGCAGTTTCAAGACCATTGCTTTGTGGCTGCTGTGGTGCTTTTGGTAACTTCTTTGTGGCATAGTCAAAATAGCCCATCTCATTTCAAGTCCTTAGATACAGCTCAAGTAATCCACCAATCATTAATCAAATATCTCATTATTTGGAAAAGTAATACATCTCTTGAATTAACCATGATCTGAGGTACAGTATTACACATCTAGAGAATTAACAAAACTGGATGATCCCAAAGTTTAATACTTTAAGCTAAGGGTTTGTTCCAAACCCTTATCTTAAGTATGAGCTAGAAATAGCTACAGTATTCTTGCCTCAGAAAGCTTCACTAATTAAATCTTCATCCACTTTTACAGCTTCTTCTCAGACTGTAAGCAGCTGTAGAAGCACACAGCATGACAGTGGTGCGTACTTTTCTGTGCCATACATTTTTTTGTGAGGTGCATAAACATTGGTGGGGAGGAGAGAAATTAAAGGTAGGGGTCCACTTCAGTTGGGTTTAATTGGGGATGAAGGACTAAGATGTATGAGACCAGAAAAAAAGGCTAGGCTTTGAAGTACAGTAGTAAGAAACCCAAAGGCCGATATGCCCAAGGAGAAGGGAATGACTGCGGGGGAGCTGAGAAACGACTGCAGACTGCTGTCTCCATAGGATTTTATAGGCTGAGTATGAGTGCTAAAGCTTCAGAGACCTATTAGCTAGCTACAAAGTGTGAAGTGACTGGCTTCTCCTGGTAAAACACACCTTCAAGATTTCCCCCCTCTGTCCCAGGGCTGCACAGTTCAATGAAACCAGGAGGATATGAAAGTATAGTGTTTTATGTAATGTCACTTATCTAAGTAAAGCTCAGAACATCTTAAAAGACGGCCAAACAAGGATGTTATAAATATTTTACTTAGTGTCCTGTCAGAAAATGAGCTCCCGGCTGAGTCATATTCACCATAGAAGCTGACTCAAATGTCTATTGGGACTGTCCACAAACAAGCACATACAGGTAAGGGAGACCTCATCAAATGTATGCATGTTCAAATGTATGCATTTTTAGTGGCTATAAAGACGTTTACTTTACTTCTCTACATACTAAAGTGATCATATTTATAACTTGTTATTTGCCCTGTGATTAATCTCTACAGACGCTGTAAATCACTTGTGATGGCAACAGTTTATTTGGTTCAGGGCGGGATGTAAAGTGATAGGGCAAATCTAGGATGATCAGTTTCCCGAAGGGAAATGAATTAAACTATGATAAAGTTAAACAATTTTAAGAGTGACATTCACTTTGATTATGAATAATCCAGGCCCCACCCATCTCCTCCCAGTCCCCCAGATGCAAGCCCTGCCCTGAATAAAATGCAGGAAAGGACTCACCAAAGAGCAGGCAGACAGCAAGGCACAGAGAGTGAGAGAGAGAAAGACACCCATTTACAGCTTTACTGCCTTGTTGAGTCCGTCAGACTTACTCTCATCTCATCTCCTCTCCCTCTCTTTCTCTTGGTAGCCTTTTTGAATTTTCTCTTACACAGACACACAGGCACTCGTTGAGATACACTTATTCACAGGCACGGGTCAGGCAGCCTCACATTTCACCTTGCTCTGCCCCTGGCTGAGAGGAGAGAGCCCTGCAAGGTGCGGTCATCACACGGGACACTGGATCCCGCGACTCTATCAGCTTGGACTGAGGGACCCGGATGCTCCAGGACAATCTAACAAGATCGAGACCTTTCTTTGGGATGGAATTTCAACATTCTCATTCATCATTCTGAAGAGCGAGAACAACAGACAGCTGGTTATAAGACTAAAGTGACACACTAAAGTGGTCACTCAGGATTTTTTTTACCCTCTCTTCCCATGTTCCTGCTTAGGGGTTCTGCGTGAGGCAGAGTGCCCAGCGAAGACCAGCATCATGCCGACTACTTGTGCAAGGTGCTCCTTGGGAGTCTGACCCATCATGTGCAAATGGACACCTACTTCCGCTGGTCTCCACTCCGACCTCACCTTTGCCGGCTCAGCCCTCTGTTCTTATCCTTTTCCCTTGTTATGCCTGTCCCTGCTCTTTCTGGCTGGCTCTTCTCTTGGAGGTTGCCCACCTGCACTGGGGCATGACCCTCTGCAAGCGCTGGCACAGGGCACAAACTGCTCATGGACACTGGAGCGGCACACGCGCAGCTACAACCACCTTGAGGGTGATGTCCGCCTTCGGCGCCTCTATTCCGCCAACAAGTTCTTTCTCTGCATCGACAAGACAGGCAAGGTGGATGGCACCCGGCGGAAGAATTACCCTGACAGTGAGTAGACACCCATTCATGTGCAGAAAGGGAGTGGGGCTCATTTGGTTTTTATGATCTTCCATCAGCTCTCTTATCACTTGTGGTTTATGGTTCTTTTATTCCTCTGCTCGTAGGGTCAGACTTTTACAAGTATGTACAAAGGTGTTGCTAGGTAGGATTTGTTATATGCAAAACACTTAATTGGAAAGTGAAGGCCTTTCACTGATATACTGGCTCGCAAAATTCTACGAATTAAAATCTGGAAGTATGTCTCCATGCCAGGGACAAAAAAGGCATAAAAAGGTAATCGTTACTTTATCTCCTATAATTGCAACTTTATATCTCCTAATTGCAACTTCATATCTTATAATAAACACTCTGTACACTGTCATACAAGTTATAAATTTAGGGTTACAACAGCATGTCACTGGTTCAGTACTATTAAAGCAATGATGATTTTTTACTTCTAAGATGTCCCTTTACGGATAGTTCTCAAAGGACTATTTTACCCCTAAATGTATAACATTCTTTGAGTGTTTTGTATATACTTTAGAACTTTAATATTTAACTGAAAACTGTGGATGTTTGATGACATTTCATTTTGAAATAGCAGGTGCATTTGGTCTTTAGAAACCCTACAGTGATAAATCAACTACTGTAGATGTTTCTTGCAAATCACTTTTCCTGTGCCTCGCAGTTTGATCCCACTTTTCCAGCTGGAGTTTTAGTATATGTCATCCTGTCTCAGGGTTCAGCAGGGCTTTCCGTTTGTTTGTTTGAATTTGGGATTTAACTGGTCTGGGTCATGGTGATCAGAGTGGGTTGACCTTGGCTGTTGTGTAAGTGTGTGTTGTTGTAAAAGAGTGAATCAGACTTTTTTCCAGGCAGGTTGCTTTAACTGCTCTGCCACTGTGCAGATCTTAACTGTTGCATTACATTTGTTTACAACTTTCTGCTCTCCACGGCTGTCTCCGATCAGCTTAGATGCTTGGTACAGCTGGGTGAAATTGTACAGCAATTTGCTTGAACATTTACTTACCATCCTCTTATCTCCTTTCTCTAAATTAAGGTTCTTTTAAGCGAAGAGGGTCCCCTTTTGCAGAAAGGTATCCTGCATTTACTAACCTTAGTACTACCTTTCATTGCCTGCTTATTCCTTCCAGGGTTCACATTAGTAGAGGAAATTTTAGATTTAAACTTCAAATAGAAGTTTTATAATTTAAGAGTAATTTTATATATCAGAATAAAACTCTTTTTTGGTAGTGTTGTTTTGCTGCTGTCCACCTTGTCCTCTGCATAGCCCTCAGCATCCATCAACACTGCTGCGTTGCCCAAACAGCCCCGCACTGACTCTCCCTCTCACTTTTTCCAACTCCCGCTCCCAAAACTCTCAGGTGCAAAAACAGTTAGAATTAGTCAACGGGCCCTTGGCTAATTGAGGTAGGAAAATATTGTATCAATCCCACTGAACTGAAGACTGGAACAGCTGAGAGAAGAGGCTTCAATTGGCTATTATTGCATTTATGCAAGTGCAGTTGCATTGAACAGTAAACATTTCTGGTACCTTTGACTATACAATACTCACTGGTCCTCTATGGGTTTGGAAATTGGCCAATAGCATGTTTGGAAGAATGCTCAAGTTTAATTTGTTGCCAAAAGAATTTTAGATACTGCTTGAGCCAGGATAAAATTAAGCACCTGGATGGAGGAAATGGCTTGCATAATTATGCAAATGATTTCAGAGCGTTATCGACCACAAAACTAGCCTTGCTTTGTCTCTGATTCCTAAAACTTGTTTTTGTCCGGGAGCTGATAAGAACGCAGCACTTTGAGGTTTCAGGATTCAAAGTAGATCAATCAGATACAATACGATTCTCATCGTTCAAGGTTAATGACTGCATAGTGCAAACTAGACAAGGTTATTTGACTTTCATGTTGGGGGTAAGTGCAAATGGAGTGTTGTAGTAGTGGCAGGCCTTATTGGCTGACGACACTACCAAAACGAACATAGTCCCAATCCCTTAACTAGCTGCTTTTGCATGAGCTTGACGTTGAAGGGAGCAGACAAGAAAAGCTATGAAAGTTAATTTTATGCTTTTTCAAGTCTCTCAAAAAATCTGGTTAGTGACAAATCCTCTACATTAACGTTTGCAATGTATATCCTGCTTGAATTTCCCATGCATGGAGATTTGCTTTGCATACATAATGGTGTAGTTTTAGCATTTACCAACAAGGGCTAGCAAGCTAACCAACCAAACTTCAGGGTGAGAACCAAACCTTGTGAGATCCACCTGCTATCACTATTTGCATCAATTAAATCAATGTCAGTTTTCTTCAAATATATCTTTCTATCACGTAACACATAATGTATTCTACAAACTACAACTAGTAGTTCAACACATTTTCTCCGAAACGCATAGACAGGAAATTAAGAGTATAAAGAAAAATGGAAATCTTAGACTTAAAAGGTAAATACTGTAACCGTTAACCAGAACTTGATGGGTGGTGAGTGAGGAAGTATATAAATCTAAACCCAATGTTTCTGTCCATTCTTGTTTTAGCCAGAGTTGTTTTCTTTCACAGTTTTTGAATTGCTGGTACTTCTAAAATATTGCTGGCTGACAAAACCAGCTTAGCTCTTTTTTCCCCTTAACATTTGGCTTTAAAAAGGGCACTGTTGAAGTCTAGGGCGTATGTGGTTGAGGACATCAAATGCTTGACTTGAGTCCAGGCAACAACACTGCGCTTAAGGAAATAAAGTCATGCAGCAGGCATAATCAGAAAAGTCACTTTTGCTAAAATATGGCCATTTTGCAGTTTGCCAGGCCTTTCCCTCCATCTCCCATTTTCTCTCGCGCTCCTTCTTCCATTTCAGCTGTATTTACAAGAGTTCTGTCATGTTTACCAAGTTTCCCCTCGCTTTTCTGCATCTTGCTTTAGATGTTGCCGTTTTCCCTTGCCGTGATTTCATAGGTGTGTTGAGCTTGGACCCGAGTCACGGGAAGAAAATCATCCACCCGTTCTGAATATATTGTGGAATTATTTAAAACATATTTCAAAAAGAGAGACTGTCAGTTCATAGACGCCTAGAGGCCACAGAAGAGAGATTGTGCACGACTAAACGCTGCAGCATAAACTCCTGTAGAATCATGGGAGGTGAAAATAAATTCACAGCGTAATATTAATCATTATATCAGGTCGGCATATGTGTTATGATTTACGGTCAAATATTTTACAATGTGAAAATTTCAAAGAGTTATCAACAGCAGAATTTAGAAACTGTATCGAAACAATATGAGACAGTAATTGGGTTCTTCACGAAATGTGTTAAAGAGTGAGAGAAGGAATGTACTCTACTAAGGACCTTTCATAATTGTATAGTATTAGTGAAGCTCCTGGTCTGTGACAGTTTAAGTGTTAAGGGCACATGGGTGCTAGGTGATTCCAGACGCTTCTGGAAAGTCTGGGAATGTAGCTTACATTTAGCCTGTGGGGGCCTCTTGGAGATTTTGGTGCCAGGAAAAAAAAAGAAAATCCTACAAATCCTGCCTTTTTAATCCTTCCGATGGACAGTGGTTCAGAGTATAGTGAGAAAATGCTCAGAATCCTTCTCTTGCCAGGTGTTTTTGGCGCTGAGAAAGTGAAAAAGAAAATTAACTGACACATGCTCTGAAAGTTGCAGAGCTAAAATGCCCCAATTTTTCTAAATCATTATCTTTGCAAAAGCCAGTTTTGATGTCATGAATGGATGAAAAGTTGCACCGTAACAAGCTGTGTGCAGCTAGGTGCAAAGAGCCTTTTAGTTCCATAGGTTTTTCAATAGAACTGAATGAAAATGCACCACACGTTTTTATCCCACTTTAACTAAAATACCTACCTGCCTTTTAGCAAACCAGGTAGGCCCGGTGAGCATTACTTAAAAGTGTATAACCATGTTCTTGCTAGTCATCATGTACATTTGCATGCACAGTTAAAATTTAGTAACATGTACCACTGTTCATCAAATTTCTGCTTGGAATCCATGAGATCATGCATTTTATTTTTATTTTATTTGCCATGCAGGTTGAACGAATTTGATCAAATTCCCATTACTGACCAACAGAACTCCATGGTCTGAAAGTGTCTTCTGTGTAAGCTGTACTTCATTACAATAGATATACAATAGAAGAAAAATTTGCAAAAAAAAATGTTTTTTGTGAAGTTAGTCCATCTTAATGACAATGTGTATTCAAAATATGTGTCAAGGTCACCAAATTAATGTTTATATTGGGGTGCCCTATAGGGGTGTGCATTGGCACTGCCCTCACGATTCGATTCGATTACGATTCACCAGGTAACGATTCGATTCAATTCAAT
>JAUCNO010034659.1:0-18338 GCA_032353835.1 Enteromius viviparus | reverse complement strand
GAACTTCTGCACAGACACTGTTTTTCCAATGCCAGCGACTCCCTTTGTCAGCACAGTTCTGATGGTTTTGTCTTGTCTAGGTAAAGGTCTAAAGATGTTATTACATACGATTGGTGTGTCCTCTGTTGCTGCTCTCCTGGACAGTGTCTCAATCTGAATTACCTCATGCTCATTATTGATCTCCCCACTCTCACTCTCTGTGATGTAGAGCTCTGTATAGATCTCATTCAGGAGTGTTGGGCTTCCCTGCTTTGCTGTTCCTTCATTCAGACACTGAAACCTTTTCATCAGAGATGATCTGAATGTGCTTTGGACCAGTTGAGAGTAAAAATGGAATGGAATTGAAAACAAAATAACAAATTAAAACATAATTAAAGAGATGAAGGTGGCAGTAAAGCAAATAAACGTGTTAATCTATTAGGCATGACGAAAGCAAATATAAATCATTTTTGTTAAGGATACTGTCTACTCTGGAGACTGCATGGTACAGAATGACAAGTAATTGTCATTAAATGGATTCTCATTATTTTTCTGAAGAAAAAAAACATATCTGTTTGTCTGTATGTCTCTATGACTTTTCTGTTCAGTGTTGTACCTCAGATCAGTTGATGTGTGTCTTCTTTTAAATGTTTTTGAAGTGTCCAAAGACTGGTCACTGGTCATGGAAACACAGCTGGACCCTGATGAGTATGATTTTTTACTGTGGAAATGAGTATAATAGAATAGATTAGTGATAAAAGAGTGGTGAAACTATGACATCACTTTGTACAGTAGATGGATCAGCTGTTAGAATCACACTGGTTCCTGACAAAAACTAATGAGATTTTAGCAAAAGCTTTTGGATTATCACAAGAAATAAGCTCTGTTTTCAAATAATTAAAGAAAACCCTTGACAGCACTCCTGCATTGCATGTTTCTCAGAACAGCTGTGAGAAGGAGTCTGATCATTTGCTAAACTTTATGGAATATGATGAGTCATTTTACCAATGATGCCCTGCTTGCATTATTAGTTGTATGTTGGTTGTCTCTATGTATGCATGTCTAACATGAATGTTGTACCTCTGATGAACTGGTTTACGCCCATCGTCAAGTTTTCCTGGCTGCTCCATAGACATGTCACTCTTTATGGACACACTGCTGGGCTCCCGTTGAATTAATTTGTCACTGTAGAATGGAGTATAATAAAATAGGCAATACAGTAGTTCAGAGACATAGCACACAACATACGCACACACAAAACATTTTTTCTGTAAAGTGTCATAATTCACATTAAACTTCCAAAATAATGTAGAAACAACATACTGTAATAATTGTACATTTAAATTGTGTTTAATTAGGCTGACCATACATGCATGCTCTTTTATCGTAGACACACCTCTCTATATACACCTCTATATATACTTAGTCCTAGCCAGGATTTCTATATTGCCTAAATAATCTATAGGTTTAGTTTGCATGTGAAGACCAATCAGTGTATGACATAGATTCCTTATGTTCTCGAAATGCTCTTGAGGAACTTTGAATCAAAGCTATATGAAAATACTGACCAAGACATGTCTTAGAAAAGTTTTTTCTTCATTTTGAAAGAACATAAAAGATTTTAATTGGTTTTAATTTAACTAGGAAGTGGATTTCCTTTCCCATCATGCTTTGCACAAGGCTGGATAAGAATAGTAAATCTTGAAATAAAATGTTATTTTAGGCATCTTCTATTAAGATGATAAAACTGGGAGACTTGTTAATGTTTAATGCTCTTTTATGTTTCTATTTAAAAGACCTTCTACTATGTTAGTATTTTGGGGGGTTAACATTGTGGTAAAGTGTAGAGCATGTGCTTAGGGACCTGCTTACATAAATTAAAGTTGTTTTAATAACAATAATAATAAAAATACTATGTGCATGCCATGGATGTATAAAACCATCTTATGTTATGCATAACAAATTGGCTAAAGCCTAAGGTTATGTAAATCAAAGATATCTTTTTTTTCTCTGTGTAGAAGTATGTCTTCCTATTAATTTATTTTCCGTTTGAATGTTTTGCTTTGAGTTTCACAAGCATAAAATGTATCAATTTCATAAAAAAATATACATTTTATCAAATGGAGTTGACCCAACTCAATTAAATTTCATCGCATTCATTTCTTTTTTATAAGTTGGGGCTACGCATATTTATTGGATGGAAATACTGCCTTCAATTAAATTGAGTTCATCCAATGAATCATTTTTTTTAAGTGATACTCTCAGTTGAATGTTTTCTTGGGACACTTCCTATTAGCCCAATATCACAACTCCTTGATTCCATAAAAATTTGATTAGACAAACATATTATGGTTGTATGCCTTCAACAGATTATATAAATATTTATAAATACATTTTGACCACTTGATATTGAGATGTGAGGAGCCTTTCAAAAAATAAGACTTGTCAATTTTGATTTCATGCCGACTTTAAAGACTTGCCCGCTCAGCTGATGGTGAAAGGGAGCTTTTTGCTCATTTATCTTAGCACTCTCATTCAGCGCAAATTCAAATCTCTCATAATATTTTCAGATTTGCAATGTAATATATCTTAATGCTAAACTACCTTTTCTTTAATGTAAATTAAAAGCTTTGCATTTCAGTGGTGTTCTAACAGGGACACAGAGGCGATGCTTTAATGTTTGCTACCAACTGTGCTGTCAAGTTACCAGTGCTGGAACTGATGTGTGTGTTTGTGTGCGCCAACACAATCACTTCAGTGTACTTACTGGCAGACAATTATAGTATATTAAACACTTATTAATAAACATGCATTACAGTATAAATGACTACTTTTAGTCTCACAATGAAAACAAAACATATTTTTATAAAATAAAGAAAAACTTATGTGACTTTCTACAATTTGAGCGTCCTTTCTCTAAAAAAATAAGCATATCACAAAAATGACTTGTTTTCCCCCCTTGTCTATGTCCTTTTGGTTTCTTCTTAATTAGTTCATTTGTGCCACCTGTTTTGTTCACCTGCCTTCACTTCAGTTTGAGTTCTATGTCTTTAAATACCTCTGTTTTTCTGTTCGAATTTATGTCGTGTTAACGTTACTGTGTCTTCCCATGTGTGTTAGTTTGCTGCTGCCCCGTCAGCCTTTGTATCTGCTCTGGTCTCTGTCATTAAATATTTTTGCATTTGGAATTCACAGAGTTCTTTGTTCACTGCCCCGCTGAGAGGCACTATGCACCTGCACACAGCGAGCATTCACATATGACACATATAGGCTACGTTACCTACGTCGCAGTTTTTTCCCCTCGTTTATATGTTTACTAAATCAAATATATTTCAAGAATTTATTCCTTGTATGTATATGTATGTACTGCAGATTAAATATAACATTAAAATGTAATATAATATTTAACATTTTCACATCTAGGTGAGAAAAATAGTAATTTGTACTACTATCTTTTTAAAGTTAATCAAAGGAAACCAAACATAGTATTTGTTGTTTTTTTTCCCTATTAAGTTCGATCAAAATCAATCAATTCGAGTTTCATTATATATAGAGGTGTGTGTGTGTTTGTATGTTTTGACCTTGTGGGAATATCCTTTAGGTCCTCATGACAAAACAAGTTTATAAATCACACAGAATTAAGTTTTTTTATTTTTTAATCTAAAACTGCTCCTAGTCTCCTGTAAGGTCAGTGTAGGGCAATACCACACAAAGTTTTACAGAATAAAAACCATTACACCTATGGAATGTTTCCATAAACATTCCATAAACACAACATGTGTGTTCTCCTTTCAGTTTTCAATGAAACAATAGACAATAGAGCACAGTAGAGATCAGAGAGACACTGTACCACAGATAAGTTAATGTATGTCCACCCTCAGGTTTTACAAGCTATCAAGTATAATTAGTTAATTTAAGACAGAGCAGAACACATGTGATAACCTCAGGGTCTAACTATATCTCAGCACTAGAATATCACAGAGACATTATTTCAGAACACCATATCAATCATGACAAACACACAGAACGCCCTGCTAATTAGAAATGCAATGTATATTCGGTATAATTAGGATCACACAAAGATTTAAATTTACCTGCGTCCTAGAGAATTATCTCCATCTCTGGATGTTTTTCTGTCCTCCATGATTCAGACAGTCTACCTGAAGCTGCATATGTTTGTCTGATGAGCCAGAAACAAGACAAAATGATATAAAAAAGATTTAGTCTGTCCACTCTTTTTTTATAGGAGCTCAAGCTCAGCGATGTTACACAACCCTGCATTTTTGTTGCAGTTAAGAGTACCAAACTTACAGTAAAATGAAAATTAAATAAATAAATGCATCCATCCATCCATACCTTTTGTAATCAAATCATAATGCACAGTTTATGCTTTTGAGTTGGAATAAGTGACCAATCCGTCACATTTAAAAAAGGACTTTTAGCATCTGCTGGGAGCTACGCTAAATGCAGTATGTAGTTGCAGCAGTTTAAGTGGTGTTTAAGGTTTTCCTTTCAAATTAACTGAATAACTAAAGACTGATAACTTTTTTTTTTTTTTTGGCAACCAAACTATCACTCTTCTTTTTAAAGAAGAAGTTCTCTGTTGTTTTGTGCATCCATTCCTTTATCTACATGTGAATGATTATACTGCTAAATGTGTTGATAGAATTGGTTTATGTTGAAAAATAGATTATCAACTGCAAATGTGATGGAATAGAAATTTTCATCAATATTTTAATCACAAGGAGATCAAAAGTTCCACTTTTATATAATTTTGCATAAAATATTTCCTGTTAATTCAAGTGTCCAAATATATAGATTAATATTTTTTAAGGTTTTGTGGTCACAAAGATAAAACACCTTAGCACATTTCTTTACATTTAATTTTCCTTTTTTTTGACAATACCCAAGCAAAAAATTATATATTTTTTATTTCTTATTTTCATTCGATCTTGAAGAGACAGCAGTTGGAAGTTTCTGTTTCAACGTTTTTACAGTGCATAAAAAAGAAGAATTTATTAATTCATTTTCTTCATCGAGTGAATTAGGAAATAAATTCCATAAAATCGAAAGGTTAAAGCGAAAACTGTAAGAGCAAACCTCGGTTTCGCATTGTCAAACAAGCAACAAGAAAATTAATATAGAAGATGATTAAGATATGCGTGTTATTTTACTCTCCTGGCTTAATGGAAATGTTAGGCTACTCAGCGCAACGTCACCTTTCTCTTACCTAACTAAAACAAATACAGGTGTGGCATAGGTAAATTAAGTAGGCTACTTTCACTTTCATCTATAATGGAATCTGGTATCTGGCTTGGAAAAAGAAAAAAAAACGACGCATCAACATTTAGAAATATGACCTTTATATTGACCGACATTTGTGTTACATTTACGCAGCACACAATTTGAAGTAGAATAGCTTAAATCTGTGATATTAATGTTTTGGCCAAACTGACCTGAAGACTCGCTGTCGTTGCACGGCTCGATCTATTCCGAGACACCCCTCGCTGCAGACTGTAGCGCGGTGACGTCAGGTACCTACGTCACGTATGTGTTTACCGCGCATGCGCAAAGTGACGTATGGTATGTCTATAACACGCATGCGCGCCATACTTACTGGCGTTACTGCGCAATGTGCGCATGTACATGTTCATTAACTTCCGGATGTATGGTGGATTCGAGATTTGGTGGCAGTAAGTCAAAGAACATTAATTCACTTATGTTTTTTTTATGTGTGTTTGTGTTAACGGCTTTTAGTTGTAAGGATGCTTTGGTCATAATTATAGAGAGTGTCATTGCAAATGTGTGCGATTTCAAACATTTATGACATGTTTTATGATGTGTTAGTATTTGACGTGACAGGGATTCTGCTGGTCTTTAAAAGTCTTATTTCGCCTAAAATTAGCCTATAAGGATGTATTAAAATAGAACAGAAAGACTTATATTAATGAAGTAATGTCATTGATTGATGCCATTGAATGCCAACATGCGTTGCAAAAATTTTTTTTGATCTTTTTCACTAACATAACTAACATTATCAAAGATTAATAGATACTGTAACAAATGTATTGTTCATTGTTAGTTTGTGTTAATTAATACATTAATATTAACAATTGGAACCTTATTGTAAAGTGTTACCTCTTAATTTTACATTCATGTGACTGGCAGAAATCCTGTAAATGTGAGATAT
This sequence comes from Enteromius viviparus, assembly GCA_032353835.1. Taxonomy (NCBI): domain Eukaryota; kingdom Metazoa; phylum Chordata; class Actinopteri; order Cypriniformes; family Cyprinidae; genus Enteromius; species Enteromius viviparus. The sequence continues at coordinate 12,169 of JAUCNO010034659.1, read as the reverse complement.
AGAAACCTTTACTTGACTGTGAATGTGCTTTTGTTTAGATGCATGCTACTGTCCTTAGAAAAGGAGAAAACATAAAAATAGTAAAATGCATCTTGACTTGACAAACTTTTTTAAATTTAGTCTATTGTTAATGTTGTTTATGAATTAAATCTCTTTGGTAATTTACAGACAAAGCAAATAACACAATTTTCCTAACGCCATCCTATTATATATTTTACATTTGAAAATCTTCCTTGTATGACTCTTTTGACTTAATTCAAAATGATTTAATATTGTTTAAATATTGTTTGTTCTTTTATGTAAATTAGGTGTCGTGAACTGGAGTGCATTTTCTGCACAATACAGAGAGATGTTCCGGGTGCAGTATTCACTGACCCAGTGCCTACGGTGCCGTGAAATATTTAAAGACTGCCCTCCTGGGTATGTTGGCAATGGCAGAAGGGGAGTCCTGCGTGGGTTTTATTCCTTCAAAGATTTTGAGGGCTACTGCTCAGTTGATTGTTTTATCAGTGATGGAGGTGAATTTCAGAACGAGTAGATGTAATATTTTTGTTGTTGTTGTTTTCTCTCATTGTCATGTGTCATGTTTATAGTTTTAATTATTATATATATGTATATACAATTATATTTTGTTTTGTTCTTTGCAATAAAAAAAGATCACTGTTACCAGTTTGGTTTTTTTTGAGGTGCCATGCATAAAATGGGATGTAGACACTGAAAATATACTATATGTAGTCAATTTAACTTAATACTACTTTATTGGCTTAAATTATCCACAGGCAGAATTGCCTAAGCAACAGAAAAAAAAAAATCATAATTATACTAAATAAACAAGAATCATGACAGAGGAAAGGTTAAAATAATAAACATATAAGGTGCAGAGTAATGATACAATATACACAGTGAAATAAAGCGCAACAATGTTAATACCTCGTATATAATACTACACAAATATTACAGAATAAACTCCGTCATTCCATATAATTTTACCTTAGACATGGTTAAAATCATGGAATTGTGCTGTACTACATATTACTGTTTTTTCTCCTTTTTTCACCTTAGCTTTTTTTTTATATACTTTTACATTTTATAAGAGTATTATGTTAAGTATGCCCATGCGTTTTAATGACGCGTTACGTCCCACAAGACGCGAAAACGCTTAACGTCACCACGCAATGCAAATTACACAGGCATACCATACGTCACTTTGCGCATGCGCGGTAAGCACATACGTGACGTAGGTACCTGACGTCACCGCGCTACAATCTGCAGCGAGGAGTACTTGAATATTTCCAGCGGATGACATAGGACTTAGCATAAACTCCAGTGGGAGGTGGCAAACACAGAGAAGCAGTGGAGAGAGCAAAACCAAACACCAGTCAAGAATTAAATGTACAAAATAAGTATTTGTAAAGAAAAATATTGGCATAAAACATAAGTCAAGACCCGTTTTCCTTACCAATGCTATCTCATGACCAATTGTATGAAAATGTATATCATACAACCTCAATCATACAATTTTATACAATTTGTCCAAAACCCCAGTGAAGGGTAGGTTTAAGAGCGGGGTTTTGTGTAGGTCATTTGTACAAATTCATCTAAATTGCCTACTCGTAAAACACGTATGATTTAGTGAATTCGTACGAATGTTTGCAACCCTAACCACATTGGAGATAAGTGTGGAAATACCTATACATACGAATTACTGCAGTTTCCAGTTGAAATTAACACTAGTTGCTGTAAACTCCCACAACTTTTGTTCCTTTTCACACAAAAGATTTACAGGTACATTTTGATTAATAAAAGCTCATTTTCACACAGTTAATTGCGGAATGTTATGTTATGACTTCAACATGTTCTTAACATCCTGAATGATTTGGAAATTTATACGCCTAAACGGCCGCAAAACATACACAACATTTACCTGTACCAACCTAATACGAACATGCCACTGTTATTAATTGCGTATTAAATGTGTGTTTTAGCACCACTATCTGGACATTTCCCCTTGAAATTGCGATTTGAAAAAGATCGGGCTGAAGGACTTAAGATTTACGTTTTCAAGCTAGATATTTTTCTTAAACAAACACTAGGATCCCGTGGAGGACTTTTTCTCATGATTGAATGTACATTACAAGGAAATCAAAATTTCAACTCCTATTCCGTGCTTGAAAGAGCCAAGACTTTGATTGTCTATCCCTTAAATAGTTAAGAGACATCTTTCTTTCTTTCGGCCATTGAAATAAAGCTTTTTCCTCTTTCGTAAAGACATAGAAATGTTATTGTGGATATTTCATTCAAATGAAAGACAAAAATGACATCTATTGTTTCCTTTCACAACTGTAGTCTACCCAAGTGTATACCCAACCTTTTTATGCAGGTACATGGCCATAATTCACCCTCTGAAGCCCCGTCTGTCAGCTACCGCTACTAAAGTGGTGATTGTCTGTATTTGGGCCCTGGCGGTGATTTTGGCCTTCCCGCTGTGTTTCTACTCCACCACGAGAACTATGCCTCGCAGAACCGTCTGCTACGTCGCCTGGCCCAGACCTTCTGAGGATTCGTTCATGTAAGACATCTATTTGTTCCTGCCAAAAATCCCAAATCATTCACTAACGATGTGGATTTCACTGAGGACTCTGTCTTAGAAGCCAGATGTGTGTGCAGAAAGCAAGACCGCAAGCTTTCCAACCTCCGGCTGAGGGTTTATTCTAATGCTTGATTGTAATTTCTGTACAGCTTGCGCCTCTCAGGCTTTGCTTCCACTGATCAAACATTGCTAATGCTCTTTCTGGCTTTACATTGCATGCTATCTTCAAACTAAGTGCCATCTGCCAGTGAGGCGAGAAAACCAAACACATTACCTATTTACCAGTGGACAAATGGTGTGTAAGAAGTGTAAACAGTCTTCGGACTCACAATCCAAATTTATTGTCTAAACACCCAGGCCCCAAGCATTGGATGAGCCTATCATTTGGTATGGTACATAAAAACCACTTGTTTTTTCACAGTAGCTTCCTGTCCTCTCATCTGTGCAGGTATCATATCATAGTAACAGTGCTGGTGTACATGCTGCCCCTAGTGGTCATGGGTATCACTTACACTATAGTCGGGGTCACACTTTGGGGAGGAGAGATTCCTGGAGATTCATCGGACAATTATGTTGGACAACTGCGAGCCAAGAGGAAGGTGAGAGGACATACTAACATATTTACATCACAATTTGTCGTAAAGTTTTAGCTTTAGTATGCTGGGGCCGATGATCAAATATGTGACTTTCAGCGTGAAGGGATACTTCCTCAACATGATATTTGATAGTGCAACCTGACTTTCTTCTGTTGAACATAAAAGAAGATATTTTGAAGAATGTGACTGAAAGAACTTAAACAACACTGACTGGACCCCATGAAGTGTTATTGTTTAAAACTATAATAACTACAAAACAGTATTTGTTAACTGAAATGAAGCTAAAATAAAAATAAATGAGAATATATTAAAAACAAACAAATGGAAAAAAAAATCTCCAGCTTAAAGATTAATGTAAAGTAAATTATGTTATTTTTGTTTTATTTGCGCAAAAAAGTGTTCTCGTAGCATCGCAAAAGTGAGGTTGAGTCAGTGGTAGTCTCAGGTAGCCAGACCTTCAGACTGACAGCTGAAGTTTTGGAATTCATAATCGATTTCTTTGGTCAAGGCCAAATCACAACCAACAACCACTCACAGTTCATTTCGTTCAGCCTCACGTTTCGGGGCGTGGAAATGTCCCCACAACTACAGAACGACGTGCAACAAGTGAGTCAGCATAGAAAATCCTGATGAGATGCTCACAGTAAACCTCAGTTTGAAGCATATCTCTCCACTTTTTAACACCCACAAGCAATTCTGGAGAACCGAACACAATACTGAATCGACCAGCTGCGATGTCAGCGTCTGTTGTTTCATGTTTGCCTGCAAACGAGGTTGATATCCCCTTCTGAGTTAGGTACTTCCATAATAGACAGGAGGGGAGACACAACTAGTAAAATCGGGTCTTCTGGAAATCCTAAGTACTGACAAAGGGTTGCGTCCCCTGGAAAGCCGATAAAATTCAACCAATCATTTGATGACTTCGACATTTCTGAAGGGTTTCCAGTTAAGTGTACAATATGCATCAGACGTTTAGCCAATGTTTCCGTGGGCTGAGACTAAGCCAGTGGTGTCACATGGACTGTTTTAACAATGTTTCTGCTACATTTCTGGATCACTGCCAGTTGTGTTGCTGTCTATGGAGGTCAGATGGGTCTCTGATATCATCAAAAATATCTTAATTTGTGTTCCAAAGATGAGCGGAGGTCTTATGGGTTTGAAAGGACATGAGGGTATAGAAAGTACTAAAATATTGCTGAATGCACAGACTGTCATTGCATGGACAAAGTCTCTTAAAAACAGCTTTACATTAAAACTCAATGTTCTGGCAAGGTTCTCTTAAAGTTATGTTCTTAAAGTTTATAAAACATTTGTTTAAAGTTATCTGCCTTTTACGTTCTTGAAGGCATAAACACTTTTATTTGGACAGGTTGTATGTCGCTGTAAACCAGTATCAATACATTTAAAGAGCATTCAAAAGTAAAAAACAGAATGTTTAGAGAAAATTTTGAAATAATGTTTTAGAACTCTAACATTATAAAAAGGTTCATGGAAAGTATATATTCATTTGTTTTTTGTAGGAATTGACTGATGTCTCTCTCACATAATCTCTCTGTCCTCAGTATAGGAGCATCAGAATGAGGTGACTGAAGGCCAGAGTTTATAAATAAGCCCATGCATTTGTAAATCATAGAAATAATCAATGTATTTACTGTTACCTGTCCTCAGGGAATCTCATTGCATTGCTATATCTATCTGATATTTTTCCACAGATTAAGGTCAGATTTGGTTTATCTGGCAGGTCAGCCCTGAGCTTTTTGTGAGCTGCAGCGTTCAGACACACACATGTGGGACAGTGATAGGTTCCTCTCAGGGATGAATCTAGGACAATTCATCTCATATTGTGGCAAAATGGTTCATATTAATGACTGCGATCGCTCTATGTAATCCAGTACTTTTGTTTTTGATGCAGAGATTATGGAATGGTTTCAAATATAACTGTAGGCTTACGCTGGATTAAAGCACTTGCTAACTCACCTCTACACAACCTCACTTCCCAAAGCCCAGTCATTATTTTTAAGAGTCTGCTCATTGGCTAGAAAGGTGACAGAAAGCATTTGCATTTCTTGAAAAAGTGCACAAAAAACTTATACTACTAATAAAAGTGTTAATTGAACATTATCTGGACTTTTATAATGTTGTAATATTATTTTTAGATCATGGGGCTTTTTTAAAGTTTGTATTTAGATTTTTTTTTTGTAGTGCTGTCATTATTCGTCATTTATCTCATGGAATTTTTTTTAAATATATTTATTATATTAAAAAATGTTTAATATAAAAAATAATATTTATTAAATATTACATAATATATGTGTGTGTATACTGTGTTTATTTATTATGCATTAATACTATAAATATAAACATGCATGTATATATCTAAGAAAAATATGTTAGATTAAATAAATTTATTTATTATCTGAAATATAACAATATAAATATATGAATGTATATAATTGTATAATAACAGAACTAAACAGACACGAAACGTAACATTGACAGCACTATTTGATTTACATTACTAATAAACAAGACAAACAAACAAAGACACAAACAGAAATCAGAAAACAGAAGTTTATATAGCGTTTTAAAACTGTGAAAATGCTGCGGTTAATTCCCAGAATTTCTTGCATTGCATTTCAAATTTTGTTTGAATGTTTTTTTTTCTTTGAAATCACTGTTTCTTAGTACTTTCTTCTCAGTTAAGTTTTTTAGGGTTGTATGTTACATGTAATGCTGTTAAATTAATGTTTATTGCATATTTTAGTTTAATGATTTTTAGTGTTTGTGTGAATAACACTGAGCACCTTCTTTATATGTTCATATTTAAAAGCTGCTTGTAATGGGCTTTGGTTCATTATGTGACCTGCATTTGGTGCATATCAGTGTATTTCAAAGGTAAAAAACAGATTTCAGTATGTTAATAGGTTGGTATATTTAAATTATATCAGTTAATGAAATTACGGTATTTAACTGTAAATTGAATTTAAAAACAGAAGCCTAAAACATTGTTACCGTATTTTTTACAGCTGAATACCGGCAGCCACAGCTGCTTTTTTTTACTTAAAATTTTACAGATTTTGTTTGTGTAACTTGAATATAATAAAAATATAATGACAAAAATAATAATTAAACTTATTTGTATCAGCCTGGTACACTACTGATTTTGGAGTAAAAACATAAATTGATAAACATATATAGTTTTCATTCTATAATGGTCTGTGAATGTGACTTAAGAGCACAAAGTTCTGGTTGAGCATTTGCCTGTGCTTTATATCTATCCCAACTGTTTTTGAAAACTAACCACTTTATAAACTGCCACCTCTGTTGATAATGTTAAACGTTTTCCAGCCATTAATCTATCGCGTCTAAAACACCATACAACCATCCTTCATTCTCTCAAAGTCACTTCTCCTTTGCTGACTTTTGTACATCCTTTGAAAAGCCACTTACAGCGTCTCAAATGGTTTCATTAATTTGCGCATAATTTGACACGGACCTGTTGGAAAAGACAAAGAAATGCTGTCTGTCATCAATCAATGAACACTTCCATTCGCACCTGGTCTGTAAAAAAGCGACAGAGACTTGTACCCTGAAGAGACCTGCTATAGTATAACGAGTAATGAGACGCGGTGGAGCCTTACGAATAATTGCTGATTGACAGTTACACAAAGCAGAGAAAGGTTAGGTGTGACGTAACCCTGGCGGTGGATACGATGAGCCGCGGGAGGCACAAGTGTCACAGAACCTGCCCATTTGTTCCAGTTTGACACAGGTTTAGCTAAAGTTTATTAAGGTTGCATTTGAAGCGTATGAATGATCTTCAATCAGTGTGAAAGTACATTGTCTTCAGGAGGCCAGGTGAACATGACCTGTCAAGAAGGTACAGCTAGTTTTCTACCCGGCGTGTGACTGACTTGACATCAAGCAGACTTCATCACACTGTTACACCATTCATGATGTTCAGCAAAAGGGATTACATTAGACTTTCATAAAAACTGTATTTATCATAAGTGTAAATGTGTCACATATGCGTCACACCTTCTCTTGTGCGTAGATTATTTGCTTTATATAGGATTTTTTTGGATTGTTTGACCCATCAAAAGATCACTTTTTTATTTTTTTTGGCTTAAACTAAGATTAATATATATAAATATACATATATACACTTTTCGTTGAAGCTAGATGCCAAGGTAAACTACCTAACAATCAACATAAATTGAATAAAAACTATATGTCTGTCTGTCTATCTATTTATCTATCTATAAATAAAAATATGACAAAAACAACAAATATGCAAGTATATTAATACATACCACTACCATTCAGCAGTTTGGGATCAGTAAGATTAATTATTTTATTTATTTATTTATATGTTTATATAAATACTTATAATATTTATAGTGTTTAAAAAATCTGTATCAGATTTTTTTTGGTAACTTTCTATTTATCTAAGAAAGAAATTTAAATGAATAAATACAGAAATCTTGAAATAAATTTATAATGGTTTCCAAAAAAATATTGGGCAGCACAAGTGTTTTCAACACTGAAAATAAGCATTCAATCAGCATAGAGTGATTTCTGAAGGAATGTGGCACTGAAGACCGAAGTAATGATGCAGAAAATGTAGCTTTGATCACAGGAAAACATTACATTTTGCAATATACTCACATAGAAAGATTGATTTAAGATTTTATAGATTTTTCACAATGTTAGTTTTTACTGTATTGCCAGCCTCGCTCTTTTGAACAGTATGCAGACAGTGCTGCTGTGCACAATAGATTTTCATAAATGTTACAAGCTGACTTTGGACACCTCATATTTTGGTATTTAGTCTCTTCCTGTCTAATTAGTGAACACTTTGTGCCTTGCACTTTCTAGGATGCGCTGAAATGCAGGCCAGATGCTGCTAGTCAGGAGTCTGACTGTGTTTGATGTGAGGCTGTTTAGTGTAACGAGAACAAATGACTCCTGGACCCCTGAACAGTCTGCTCCATTCTCTCCACCTGAGGCCACTAACAACACATCAAAACACAGTTTCCTTTGGTGCCATTTACATATGAAATATGCAATTATGTACTTTCCGGCACACTGCAATTTTCTCCGGTGTTGTTCCTCCTGCTCTTTCGTGTTAAAAACAGCCAGTAAATTGAGGTTGACTCACATGTCTGATGACCGCTGCAAAAGCTTTCAGAGTGGAGATAAATCACCACCCGACACGTTTCTTTTCGTCATTCATTATCAGTTTCAACTTTAAGTTTTTGTTCGCTGAACAATGGCAGCAGATGGCTTTGAGTTGGCAGATGGAGACTCCAAACATACTGCGAGCTGAGCCGTGACTTTCCCTGATGTTGTTTTCTTCCAGAACGCAAGAAGCCGAGACTCATATGTTTTGCTGGCATATGCTTCATGTTGTGACTCTCGCTCTCTCCTCAGGTGGTGAAGATGATGATCGTGGTGGTGGTGACCTTTGCCCTCTGCTGGTTGCCCTATCACGTCTATTTCATCGTGACGGGTGTAAACAAACATCTGAACAAGTGGAAGTCCATCCAGCAGGTCTATCTGTCTGTGCTGTGGTTGGCAATGAGCTCCACCATGTACAACCCCATCATTTACTGCTGTCTGAATGGCAGGTAATTAAACACTTATATACTAATAAACAGTCATGATCCAAAATAAAATGTTATTCCATACTACCAATGGAGAAAATGTTCTGGCCAGGTTTCTTATCTGCCAAATAAAATTATTTTTTATACAAATATATAAATAATACAAATACATTATGAATATATTAAAATATTATTTTTATAAAAACTGCAAGATTTGTCATCTTGCAGTTCTTTATAAATTTACATGTTGGTTAAACAAAGAAATAATGATAAATAAAAAATGGTAAAAATCATTTAATTCATGGTAATATATTAATATTAAATATCATATAATTGTTAGATTTTATAATATAAATATATTGTCTAAGAGTACATTAAAAATATTGTTTTGAATGCTGTACATATTTTATGATAAAATGTATATATAATAAGAAATAATACATTTTATAGTTCTACATAAACTATGTAGTTTTTAATTTTTCTAAGTAGCTCGGTCTTGATTAAAAATAATAATAAGAAGAAAAAGAAGCAGAAGAAGAAGAGGAATAATAAAAACAGATAAATAATTAATTTTATATTTAACAAAATCTGTAATAATATGATATATATTATATCTAATATTAAATATATCAATATATAATGTTACTATATTGTCAAAGAAAATATTCATGTTATTAATTTATTAATTAATAATATATTTAAACTCATCATTTTTTATTTATAATTAAAATGAAAAATGTATATATATATTTCTTATTAGAGTTCTATTTAAACTATATAATTTTGCAGTTCTTAATAAACCTTCTGGTCAACTAAAGGTATTTACTATTATTTATTAATTAATTAATTGTGGACCATCTACATAATTCATATATATACCAGATTACATATATAGCTAGCTCAAGACTGAAGTTAATATTTAGAATCTCTTAGTATCATAATGTTCATTGTGTTTAGACATGAACGAGTAATGCATTTCAATGAGAAGAATTTTTTTTTCCAAACCTCCAGATTTAGGGCCGGTTTCAAACGGGCCTTCAGGTGGTGTCCCTTCATCCAGGTATCCAGTTACGATGAACTCGAGCTCCGTCCCACCCGTCTCCACCCGCGCAACCAGAGCAGCATGTGCACCCTGTCCCGCATCGACACCAGTGTCCACGGAGACGACCCCCGCCGCAGCAACCGCAAGAGCACCAGGTCCCTGCAGTGTCAGGTGGAGGTCAAAGATGAGAACACAGCAGCGACTAAACTCTGTCTTCACCGAGAACCCACCTTTGCGTCCGAGCAGCTCAGCTGAAGGGCCAGGCCAGACGTGCTCCATTACAGACAGAAAACAATGTGAATACATCCACAGGTGTTGTGTAAATGACATACTGTACATTTGAGAGTGTGCACTGAGACTAAATGCACTTAAACCTGCAGCATGATAAAGTAGCCTAATACTGCCTCCAAGTGGAGACCTGTGAATGTTTTCAGTGTAGTCTAGCATACTCAATGCATTCTGCCTAGTACTGCATACTGCCTTCTTTTTTCAAAATACAACACAACATTGTAGGCTACATATTATGCAATCACAAACATTTAAAACATGAACGCATAGTATTGTACACTACAGATCACTTCATCATGTTGCATGATTATCTATGAAACACAAATTCGGCACATTTTATTCAGTTTTGTTTAAAAAAAAAGGCTTTCACGTAATGCTAAAAGACTCTGTCGAGTGTGTCCAGCACATTTTAGCAGCAATATATGTTTTTATTCATCCTCATGTGCATTCTGTACATATTTAAAGCTCTCTCTTGCGGAAGAAAACTTAAGCCGGACCTACTTCTCTCTGTGGATGTTTATGGCGAATCACGCAGGTACTAGGGGTACTCCACCGCGGTACCCATCTAATAGTCCGAATATAAACACTTTTTATCTGTGTACAGTAGTGATTCAGGACAAGCCAAACACAAGGATTGTGAAATGAATGAATGATGTACTCGCTTATTGTAAACATTTTCAATGTTCAATTGTGAACACAAAAACGCAGCTTATCCAGCCCTTCATGAAATGTGTTTTAGTTTGATCTTTTCTCAGGTCGATTGACTGACTAAAATTTGAAATGAATGTAAATGTTGCTGTAATAACACATCTGAGCCATCAAAAATATAATATAACATACGGAAATAATAGTTTAAAATGCATAGATCCATTCAAACATAATGGTGCACAGAGTAAATAAGATCTAATGAATGTATATAAAAGAGTACTATACTGTTTTTATTTTTGTGTCTTGTTCATGTTTGATATATTACAGTATGTGCTGTATTTATGATGTACTGTAAATGTTAACGCTGTGTGATTGTTTGTGTTGTACATAATGCGCAAAGGTAACTTTTTATCATCTGAAATCTAAAACTTGTAGACTTTGTGATGAAATGCTTTTTACGTGTGATGTTTTTTCCAGCATTAGCCTGCTCTGATCTTAACTAAAGATATTTGTGAAAAACTAATCATGTTATGGCCACATTGTTTTGATGTTAAACATGAACAGATTTATTAAAAATGACAAAAACATTCTTTGTTAGATTCTTGTTCTTTGCTAAACAACATTTATGGCAGAAGGCGGTTTTTAAGCTTTTAACACAAATTTCACCAAGTCTTTATTAGGTTTAAATAAAACACGTGTCAGTTGGACTAATTAATGTAGGTCCTATATCTTTATTTTGATAGTGGCTGGACCATGCTAAACATGCTAAGCTAGTGTTAACAAAATATGCTGACGCAGTTGCAGTCACGTGTCTATTTGGACTATTTCGAAATCAAAAATTAAGTCTTATTCACTTGAGGTTTAAGTATTTATTTTTTTATTTTTTTATTTATTGAACAAGTAGGCGAACTGTTTTGAAAACTGCTATATTGGCCGACACAAGCGTTATTTTTGTCAAGGCGTGTTGTTTTCGGTAACTGCAACCAACCACTAGATGGCCCACTTGTCTGTATTTTTAGTTCCGTGCTGGTGGTGAAAGCAATTTTGAAGATTAAAACATTTCAGCCAGGAACACATTGTTCCTACATCAGCTTAAATCCAGTGTAAAAACATTGTTTATGTTAAATTTGGAATAATATGTTCATTTCCTGTAAGCAAACAGCACTTTTTGAACAGATAAGAACTTCAACGTTATGAAGAAAACAATTGTTCATAGCCTTTTTTGTAGGATAATGTTACACTGTGATTGCAAAACGTTTCTAATTCAAAAGGCATGTTTCACATGACTTCCTGTTTATCACCGGTTGCCCAGATCTGGTAAAGACAGGAAAAGTGACCTATACAGCTACTGGGCATGAAAAACGATCTTTTAAAACATGCATCAAAGCGATGGAAATAT
>JAUCNO010034511.1:0-18355 GCA_032353835.1 Enteromius viviparus | reverse complement strand
TTTCTTAATGCCTGTTGAACATAACAGAGACATTTTATGATTATTACAATACATTTCTTACCTAATGCTCCTTTAAAATTCACATTAGTTAACTATTAAACATTATTATTACACAGCTTCATGGAATACTTAATCCTGATTGGTCAGTTGCCACATTCCAAGGTTTGTTATTCCCAGATAACAACCGGTAAAACTAATAACTCCGGCTCATCCGGGTACTACGCATCATCTTGACCGTTAGTAAGTACATCACTCCACTCCGCTGTCGGGCTTTATTCTGTGCTAACAACCTGGTAGCTGTATATTATCCCTTAGATAACATATTAAATATTATTACAATTCAACTAACTGCTTTCTATTTTAATATTTAAAAAAAAAATATTCAAAAGCTGTCAAACAGTTAGTCATGATTAAGTTGTATTATCAGTGTAGAAAACACTGTTAATAATTTAGAAAGTTTAAACAGCATTTATTTGAATCATCTGTAACAACTTAAAAGTATTTTCTTCACTTCTGGTCAATTTAATGCATTTTTGCTGAATAAAGAAACAAATTCTTTTTAAAAACAACACTAATCTTACTGACCACAATCTTTTGAATGGAATTGTAGATTCACATAATTAAATACAGTTGTACCTCAGATACCGCCTCGCATGTTCATTTTTATGCCCAACCATGAGGTAGTAACAACCAACGGCGAACCACGAAACCTTGAAAAGGTTTGCAGAGAAACACATGATGAGAAAGCTATCACATAACACTTAGCTGAAACTTGTGTTATGAAAGAGAGTCTAACTCACTGGATTGCTGGGATACAAATCCACCAGTTTATGAGACAGGTAAAACAACTCTAAAGAGACAGCAGATGATTAATGTTATGATTCCACATTAAAAGTCGACATTCAAATCAAAGCTGAAATCAGTCTCGTACCGTTTGCTTTGCTCAGCTCCACAAGGGTTCCTATGTGCACTGGTAAACAGTTTGCATGAAATGGGTCTTTCACCATAACCCTAGAAAATAAATCACATCAGCTCCTTAAATATCGAACCAAACATTAGAAACCAATGTCGGTTATGCAGACTTACATTGATGTAAGAGAGTAGCACATTTTAAAGTCACAGTTGTAATAATGTCGCTCTGCGAGGGACACGACAACATCCAAGTTGTCCTGGAGACCGTTGACTATTTCTGGCACGACCATCTCGCTAGGTTTGTTATACTAGAAAAGAAGAGTTGCTGATTAGCTCTTCAGTGAGCGCTTCAAAACCAATGACTGAATAAACAGGTACTTCAAATTCTCAAAGTAATTTGTGCACGTTCCTTTTTTAAACTGAACAATAAACAAAATCCACATCATGACGTGAATGTTCAATCAAAGCTTTTTCTCATGTAAATCATAGCAAACCCTCTCTTGGTACACAAATCTTTTCACTTAGTTTGTCCTAATTTAACCTTACTACGTTTTGACAGAAAAAAAGGCTTACTTACTTTCTTTAACTTATTTTCAAACAGAAAGCGCAACAATTCCACTTCCTCTTCTGTACATTGTTGACTTAAGGGCAGAGAATCCAAGAAATCTTTCTCTACAACAAAATAACATTTTGTGAATTCAAAAGCATTTATAAATTTTATCCAAAGTGGCTTTCAAGTGAATACTATCATGAAACAAGCAACAGGTCAGATAACAATACAGAACCAAAACAAATGCTGTCAAAGTTTTTGTTCACATGTGTGTTTGTGTGATATATATATATATATATATATATATTAGGGCTGGGACTTTAACATGTTAATTTAGATTAATTAATAACTCAAAAATAACGCGTTACATTTTTATAACGCATTTTAATCACACTTATTTTTGCACCGCGGAACGCTTCTCGCTGAATGAGTTTCAGTGGACCGATTATACTGGTTTATACTATTATACTATACCCTATCCCCTTTGTTAGTGGGGACTTGAGTGAGAAGGGCATATAAAATGTATGTTTATCTGCAACAGTTATAATAACAATAAAATGACATTTATGACAATAAAACAGCGACATCTGCTGACGCACATCGTGTTGTGTTCGTCACAGATGTTGAAGATGAGGAGGAAATTACTGCTCACTTTGACAAGTGCATTCAAAACGACTAAATAATGACACGCACGTGCACTGCTTACTCAAGTCTCCACTAACAAGGGGATAAAGCATGATCACCATGATTTGGATTATGACCATGTATCGTAGGATACACGATACGAGGATCGTTACACTCCTAGCGCACACACATCAGGGGTTTTTCGGTCCACTAATAATGTTAGAAAAGCTGTAAGCAACTTTATGTACTAACACATGAGTTTCAAAAACCGAATTAAAATATAAAGAGCTTTTCTCACCCTCTTGGGCGGTCAGCATGTGATGAGACGTCAAAAGGTCAAAAGCTTCAAAGCAGTAGACATCCAGTTTCAAGGCCTCTTTGTAGCTAGACGTGGCTAGGGGTCTGTTGTCCATGGCATCATAGATCTTCCCCCGCAGGAGACAGATGGAACTATTGATCTGAGAGAAAAGGCCACAGTGAGTGAAAGACCAAGGCAAACTATTATACCATTTAAACATCAAGTTTATTTCTAAAGACCCATTCATTCAGGTACAAAGTAAATAAAAGTTAATGAGCATGATATGTTCCTGAAATCAGGCAGAAACCTGATCCAATAAATAAATAAAAATACAAAAAATGAATAAAAGTGCTAGGCTCACTGAGGCAGGAGACATTTCCCACTCCTTTACAGGTTCCCTTGAGCCGTTCTCCTCCTTTACATTTTTCTCCAATATTTTTTTACTGGCTGCTTCCTCCATGTCCAGGATGTCTAGAGCTTGTTGATATTCTTTGGCAGCATACTGCAATTACAAAAATATTTATAGTACAATCAATGATTTTTATTCAGAAAAAATGGTCTGTCAGTCAAAAAAAACCCTACACAACCGCCCCATCCAATATTTTGGATCCGATTAGGTTTTCAGATACCAATGCATTTATTTACATTGCATTCATTGTATATAATGTATGCAATATTTCATTTTTATTATGCGTAAATAAAAACTTCCATAATATAATGCCAGTACTCACGTGACATCTTGCAGCTAAATACTGACAGGCTCCATACAACTGAAAAACAAAAGCGGAAGTTACTTCTTCATCATTCCCTTGAACATCACTTCATTGTATATAAGTGTTCATTATGTTTTTGAAGCACTGCAACTCTGTTAATACTGAAATGACTTTCATCAGTCAATCAATCGACAGCTCTTACCTTGTCAAGTTTGCGAGATCTGAGCGCATGAGAGGCTCTGTGATACTGTGCTGTCAAATAAAGGCACTGTGCTAACCAATAAATGTCTTGAGGATCCTCTATAAGAGATTAAACAGTCTGGGATTAGTCCAGTATGCAATTAAGTGTCAAGGTAATTTAATTAACACAGAATATGACTTGCACTGCTGTTTGACAGCATCCATACAGTGTTCAGGAGGATGAAGGTACTTACCATGCGATAAGGATGCTACTTTGTCAGCCCAGAACAGAGCACTTTGATACTGTTGCTATAAAACAGATCACGCAATAATTATAGAGAAAAAATTACTTTATATTGCCACTAATGAAGATACAACTTTGGTTATTTAGATGTAGAAAATCATTTAGCCCCATTTGTGTAGTATGGCGTGCCTATGTTGAGGTTATATTACCTATTTACTTTTAAAAATAAAATAGTGCAAAACAATATGATATGATGATAATCAATAATTACGCTATTTAAACATAAATTAAGCTTTGAAACCTGTTAGCATGAAAGTCAGCTGGCTAGCTTTAAAATGAACGGTACACCCAGTTGTTCCGAGCTTAATGTACTGACTCTACCTTTTTCATTTCCTATAATATTCTGATAACATAGTGTCATATAAACAGCTTTACAATATCAAACATCAACCAAATCTTATTTGATGTACAAATTAAAGCTACAGTCCTACTGCTAAATATACTGCCTCTTCTTACCTGGTCAATGTAGTGTCTCACTCTTTTGCGAAGCCTGTCAAGATTCATGGTGATTGTTCTGTTTATCAAAAACAAAAAAATGTCATTCTTGTCAAATGCAGTAGATTGAAAACGAGTTTTGTAAGAGTGCTCCTCTGTATGTAGATTGAAGCCCGCGGTTAGCATAAAACGTGCGTTACATTGATAACACTCCGTACAGAAACACGGATTTAGTGAAGTTCCGACTTTTTTATTATTTGTATATGGATTGGAAGTAACAACGAAAAAAAAACGAAACAAAAATGCAAATTTCAGTGAAAATACATATTTTTTACACACTTCGAATATTATAACATACATATAAACACACATAATAAAAATGCAGCAATACATAAATACACAAGCTCTAAAACGTGAATGTGAAGCCTCTTTGGATTACATACACATTGCCGCTCTCTTGTGGTACACAGTAAAATTGCACTGCAAGTGCCTTTCCGCCATTAAAGGAATAGTTCACCCAAAATAAACAATTCTGTCATCGTTTACTCACCCTCATGTTGTTCCTGATATTTCCTTTAGAAGTCACAATATCAGGCAGATGACGATGAAAGCCTAAAATGTCATAAAAGTCACACATAGTTATACTAAATGTGTTTTAGATGCACTAAATTCAGTGATATAGTTCTTTTTAGTGTGTTCGATTGATTTTATTCACTTAAACAAAAGTGAATCATCCCGGGAAAATGAACTTTCAGAAGAACTAAATGGGGGGGAAAACCTACAAAAAGTGGTAATATTATTGGCAAAGCTTTAAATCTTCCTATGCATGTTAAGTTCAGCTGAACAAAAGAAAGAAACACCAGGAACAAACCTAGCCACAGAAATAAAAAGAGTGACCAAGAGGCCAGCTACAGTACTGACCATGATGCAGAGCATTTTGGCTGACATCAATATTCTCGACACTGCAGATTTGGCACTCTTCGACAAGAAAGAAACCACTTCGGAAAAAGATGAACATTATATCATGCCTGAACTTTCCTAGATGCCTTGTGACAAACCGGAATTGTTTTTTAAAAAACTGTAGTCTTGATACACTAAAAGTAACCTCAGAGTCCTGAACGTTTGGTGCAAACCAAATATGGCTTCATCATGCTTCAGGGTTGCTTTTTACTGATTTATGAAGATATTAATATTCTGTACTGATCATTTTGATTCAGAAGCATGTTCAATTTGTTGGGAGAATGCTTCATAGTGAAAGCTTGCAAAGCCTCTTGCTGTCCAAGGATAGATATCCTGTTAAACAATAACAGGGTTGTTAGAGATGGAGAAAAACATAAAGGGCAATAATTTATTTCTTAAAAAAAATCTTTTAAACCAAAAAAAAAAAAAAAAAAAAAAAAAAAAAAAGAAAGAGTAACACTGAACCGTGTTGTTACAAGTTCCGCAACAGGGCAGATGACACGTTTGACCTAAAATCACACAAGAACATGGTATGGAGGCATCTTGTTTTGACCACGCCTTTCTTTCATATGTCTCATATTTCATATAATAAAACATTACTGATAATACATTTCTCTCTGTACATACTGCTGCAATAGATACAGTATTTTACAACTGTAACAATAGTGCTGGTGTTGTGAGCTGCATGCTGTGCTGCCCATAAACGTCTGGCTTAAAATGCGGACATGATCAGCATCAAGTCCTGCATGAGATACACACCCAGACAGATGGGTACATAATCTAAAACGAAACTGGAGAGATTATTCCATAATTCAGACTGTGAGGAGTGGGTAGGCAATGAGGACTCGGCCCTATAGAGTGACACTGATTGCTATGGAGATGAGGTACTAGGTTCGAAGTTATCCACCCAAAATCTCCAAGGGTTTCAGGCTAGAATTGAGTCGGCCAGTGCAAATATAGCTGGCCATGTGCATTTGATGTCTCTATAAGAAATCTTGAGTTTCGCACTCTTGTCCTTCCTGTGTGATGTGTGGAAGTCTGAGGCGTCTTTTCCGTCCTGTTTTTCCTTTTGCAAAGCTTGTCGGTTTCAAGTGTTTCTCTTAGTTCTCTCTTATAATGCTTACAAGTCTTTAAAAAAACTACAAAGTCAATGAGGCGACCAAGGCGTGAGTTCTCGCCCAGGGGCAGCATTACTATACAGGTTTGCGTTTTGATCCCGTCACGATTGGCCGAGCGTATTCCACAAAGTCGTCGATGAGAACAGGCCACGCTCCTGAAACAAAACACAACGTCACATCATTAAAATCCAAAATACCCTATACGAGTAAACAATGGCTAAAAATTCAGTGAGCTCATCAGCTCACAAAACTAACCTTCTTCATCATAGTTTGACATGTCGTCTGCAATCATGTTGCCAAAATCCAGAAGCAAGTTCCATGTGTCTTTGGGAATTGATCGCTTATGATGCTCCTGATACAAAATAAGGGCACGGACCAGAGAGAATTGAAATTAATTGCTAAAGGAAATTATTCCACTCTGTGGTTAATGTGTTGCGTAGCAGCCAGAAAACCCATTTTAATTTGTATTCAGTGCTAAATGGGGTCAAAGGTTCAAAGCTGTAATGACTTACCAATAAAAATCTGTTCCAGAGGTCTAGGAACTTAAAACGTCCAGCCAGAACCAGGTTCCAATATGCTACTGCCATCTCTAAATCTAAATTGGGAAAAAAAATGAAATGAAATCATTCAGTGTAAGAAACCAGAGTGGAAAACTCATAGAAATGCAGAAAGAAAAGATGCCCTTACCTAAACCTTTTTGTCCAGGATTCTTGGCGAAGTTGAAGGTGAACTGGTAAAAATCTTTGAACTTTCCGCTGTCTTTCAGATCCTGTTCTAATCTGGGCAGAAGAGCTCGAAGCTTCTCTGGACTGTCACACCTGCAGATGAAATGAAAAGTGAAGGCTCATCATTGCTCAAATCACTGATTCTTCAGGACATTCATACAAAACACAAACATGGATATCAATGATAATGTAAGCGATTACAGCCTGACTTTCCAGCATTCCAGCTATACAAAAAATGCAAAATCATTTGATTTACATCAAGCATTTCAGACTGGCTCATTTCTCTGTGATTCTCAGAGCTAGGTGTGACACTGTTTTTTTTCAGTGATTGTGTCAGGTAGAAGGACATTTTGTGTGATATTGCCAAAGTGCCTTACATTATATTTGCCAGCCACCACACAACTCAATATTGTTAACATCGCGGATGACTAAATGAAGAAACGATGTCATAGCCCACCCCAGCTCTGTCATGCCATCAATGAACTCTTTCTTGCTGAATTCACACTGGGTTGCTGCACGGAATTTCCATGCCACAACCAGAACACTGATGCTGGCCGGATCCAGATTGAGGTCATCACAGAACTGTTGAATTCCATCGATCCCAATCTTATTCTCATCCTGGGGATCTGAGGGGGGAAAGCAAAACGCGCTCAAAAAAACAAGAACACCAAGTGTCAATTTAGTAAAGCAAACAGGAGAGTTTAAAGCATTTAAAGGTGCAGGAGTACATTTTTGTCTTCTTCATCCCAGTGGTTTTGGGCTTCATAATGACACGTGAATGCACCAAGTTTGTTTGTATAGGTCCTGTGATTTTTTTTTCTTCACTCTGCAGGTCTTGCTCTAACAGGGACACCTTGTTAAGACATTTTATTTTTCCACTTAAACTTTGTCTTTATTCTAAGTTTCTAAGTTTTCCCTTTACTCTTTTAAGTGTACTGTTGTTTACTTATAAGTTGCAATGTAATTAATTAGCGTATAAGATAAGTTTGTGTGAATGAAATTATGTCAGAAGTCTGAGAAAGAGAAGAGAGTATAATTCATTCACTAGAAATGTTATGTAAATTTGATTAAACACTACAAAGTAAAATAAAGAAACATACGTGGATGAATTAAAATGCATTTCCATTTCATGCCAACTTTAAGCTCCCGCTGCTATATAAAGAAAACTTGTTTTTATTATTAGTAACTCAGTGGATCTGCATGACACAGCTGGTCGTGTGCTTTCAAAATGAAGGCCCCCACAAGAGTGTTACCCACTCTGTCTAAAAAAGTTAAACAGCTTTAAAAATTGAATCATTTTTCTCAAAAAGTAATATGCTTTTAATGAAAAACAAATGACTAAGAGCACTTTTTAGCATGCAGTGACACTCTCTCGCACTTCTCCAATACATATCCAAATTAGATTAAAACTCACCTTTATATCGATTGTAAAGCTGCTCCAGCTTTTTTCGGTCTACTGAGCTTTTCATGGATTCCTTGTGGTACAAATCTGGGTTCTGAAAGTAGTTGTCGGTGGCCACCTCTAGTTTCCAGTCATTTTGAGTGAGGCAGTATACGGCGGTCTTCTCCCCGGCTTGAGTAAAGGACATGAACTGCCGTACCTTGTCCTTTTGGGAGGATTTTAGTTTATGCTGTGTGGACACAAAAGATATGCCCTCAGACATGAACTCAGACAGACGGAGGAATACACTCAGCAGTGTGTACAAACAGAAAGAGACACAAACGAACATACAGAGAGAGAAAATTGCACACATTCAGGCACAAGACTAAAGCTGACAACTGGAACAACCATAAACAAAGCGTTGACCAAACGTCCAGACCTATGTGGCAATTTAAAAGGACATTCTGCCGGTTACAGCAAGTTCGACTGAAGCACCAAGCATGTGAGGACCTGTGACGGGCCACTTGTGCTTGGCATGTAATATGAGATGGCAAGCTCAGGGCGGCCAGTGCAAAACAACCGGGTTACCCTACAGTTATTTCCATCGATGCCAAGTAACCTGTTTTCACTCTAGTTCTTAAAATGAGTTCAAAAGAACCATTTTGACTGGGCCATCACAAGACATAGAACCAGAACACAATGTGCAAAAAGTTTGATAGCCCACTCAAGACATGTTTAGAGAGTATCACAATCTGGAAAACAACCAGGCTGCTATTGGGGGCTGGGTTGAAAGGGCAGGGCTAAGAGACTTACGTTTGACATTTCATAGCTGGGTATGGATGTCACTTAACCCTCCTGTTCTGCTGACATTGACCGCCTGGTTGTTTGGGGTCCCAGAGACCCCTATATATTGTGTGTAAACATTTAAAAACCTTGGGGTCTCAATGACAACACAACAGAAAAATGCTGTTTTTAATGTAAAACTATTCAATCATAACATCGACTCGAAAGCTTGTTTATAATCAGATCTGTTGCATGACATGGAAAAGTCATGACGTTCAACCTGATTGTTCGATGCTAAGTACGTTTTTGGTGTGTTAAAATAGGGCTTGGAGGGTCTCTAAAATCCAAAACATCAGGGTTAACAGCGTTCATGCTTGGCTAAAGTACATAATAATAATAATCCTCAGATGCATTATGCAGAACATAGTGCATGATTCCAGAACAGATAGGCGGAAAGGTACATGCTGAACTCCCTAAATATCAACAACTGACCTTCCTGCCCATACAAAACATATACACAATTATGATCATTCTCGGTGCGACACGCGCAGACAACAACTCGTGCAAGATGCGGAATATCTACGTTTGCCAGAGCTTCTCCGTCGAGCACGAAAGCAGAAAACGTCAGCAATATTTTTAATTTCTATGTCACCTACCATTTTATCACCCGCTGTTTGACCAAATTGATACCCAATGCTCCCATGTACAACTGCGCCTGCGTGTAGGCATCAAGGGAATGCGCTAGAACACCAGCGAGTCTGCGCGCTGGAAACAGATACGTGTTGGGAGTTGTAGTTCGTAAACGTGCGTTTTGTAGTTCGGAGAATATGAGGGTGTGACTGACTGTGTACAATTTTATCTGTCTTTCTGATATTGTTCATTTATATATATAAAAAAACAACAACAACAAGGCTTTCTCTCTCTCTACCAGAGATGAGTAATAACAAAATTAAAAGTAGTAAACTACATTTAGCTACTAGGCTAACTTCTGTAGCCTATAAGTTAGTTGTTCAGCTGTTCTCCTCTCTCTTGTACAAACTATCATATGAATCCTGTATACTGTAAAATCTCATTAATTTTAGTAAGTAGATTCAGTCAGATGGCTCATTTATGTGTCTGTTCACAAAGGATTCATTGATTAATGTCAGATTCTGTGTATTTAGAAATATTCATATATATATATATATATATATATGCTCACACATTAGAAAGCTAGTTTCTACACATGCGTTCACCCCTCTAAATGGACTTGTCTACTCCTTTCAAATAATTGTAGAAATGTATAACCTCTGGTTGTGGCATGTGTGGGTTTTTGCTGTGAAACTAAAGCTTAAGTTTCATCATTGTATTGCATTGCATAGTGACAATTGATAGATTGAAACTCATCAATCTGAATTTCACTTTTTGGCCATATTAGCCGATTTCTTGGCCCTATATGGAAAATAATAATAAATTATATAAACTAAAAACAATGTTTTTTTCCTCAGGTGTTATCTCCATAATCTCATCATAATACAAAGGCCAAACATAAGGCAAGTAGTCTAAAAATGATCAGAAAAAGAGAACACATCCAGTGAGTGAAAGTACTGCGGAGGAAATGCCTTGTTAATGCAAGAGGTCAGAGGTCTGGTTTGAGCAAAAGGTTGCATGGTCTCGATTTCTGCTGCAACATTGAGATGATAGGCACAGTATATGGTATAAACAACATGAAAGCATTAATCCACAATGAAGCACAATGTCAATCGTTCAGCCTGCTGGAGTGAATGTAATAGGGTGGGCTCTTGATACACTTTAGACCAATTCAGCATTGTTTAAAAGTCACAGACTACCTGAGTATTTTTGATGACCGTGTATATCTCTTTATAAAAGCCATGTTACAAAACGCAAATAATTTCAAACCAAATCTGCAGCAACTGTGTGATGCTGTCATGTATGTATGGACCAAAATCTCTGAGAAATATTTCTAGCATCTTGTTGAACATGCTATGAAGAATTTTAGCAGTTGTGAAGGCAAAAAAAAAAATGGTTCAACCTAGTACTAGTAAGGTGTACCTAAGTGCATAATCAAAGTAGCTTTGGGGGTTTAATAAAAATCTAAAAATAAAATTAACAAAAAACATGGGGGAAATTAGATATGAATTCTGATATATTTTTCTCTCTCTTTTTTACCTATTAATGTTACGATACTGTCATTTCTCAGTAGTACAATCTGCGGACTCTGCCAACATAATCTATCACTGGTTATGACCTACTTTTGAGCATGTTCAGCTGACCAGTGCAGTATGGCTAAACCTTTGAGTGGATAACAGTGTTGAATGTTTACTGTGAACACCACTTAATGGACTGATTTTAAAACATGTTTCACTTATCTATATAACCTGCCTATGAAAGGTCTGTACAGCTTTCATGCATTATGTAACTCAAGTTACCTGCTGCTCAAAGTGTTTCTCTTGTAATAAATAAATACAGCATGTGTTGCAAGAGTAAGACCTTCTCTGTTTTCATGTTACATGCAGTTAGTTGTAAACACAAGCAGTGTGGCACATGAACTCAGTGTTGTAATTCAGTAAAGGGTAATAAATGTTGAATTGTCTCACTTTTTTTTCTGTATATATTTGTTTCTGAATAATGTTTCTGTTTAGTTATTATAACTAATCATATTTATGTTATATTCTATTATCCAAAAGGTGAAAAATCTATCTTCATATAAATGTACAGTATTTAACCCAGATAACTTCTTTAAATGTCCACCCAGAGACATGAAAATGGTGACACCCTACTACTCTTTATCTGTATAAAACATCCCATACAGTGTGTTCTGTAGGGGTAGCATGAATATAGATAAAAAGTTTCCAGAGCCTGAGTCCAAACAGCAACCTAATGACATAGTTTAATTACAGACATTTTAATTTATTAGTTAGATGATTCATACTTTTCTAAATCTTCCAGAAATGCATTTTAGAATAGCTCTAATAAGGAAATAATGTTTTTCCGAGAATTTGTAACTAAAAACTGAATGCTTGAACGTTTACATTTCCAAAAAACAATTTTATGTAGTTATATATTTACTTTTTCTTTTTGCTTGCTTTTTTATATCCTGACAAGCCAGTTAGCCATGTTCTAGCTTTAACTTTCATTTTGTTTAAACATGGATTTATTTGTTTTTATTTATTTAGTTTATCTCTTCTGTCTATTAAAAAGCTAAAAAAAAGTGTTTACTTTAAATGTAAAATACTGAAGTTCAGTTATTTGTAGATATTTTTATTTACTTTCCCTCAAATATTTCTAGCTTAGACGTAAGACTTCTATTTGAGTATCATTTTAGTATCAGTACTTGAACTTGCCTAACAATATAAATAACACTTATGTAACATTGCGAAGGGGAAGCGGTATTAATGTACATGTATCGAGTGAAAATGTATTTAGGTGGTTAACTAAAGTTGACTGAAATACTGAAAGTAGCTATCATTATAATTTGACACTGTTTATCAAAATGTATTCGATGATTAATAGACATAAACCTTTTGATTAGTGAGTTTCTCTTTATTATTTACATGCCTCTTTACGCACGCTCCGCCCTCAGACGCAGTGGGGTGGGATCCATTGAAATTAACCAATGAGAAAACTTTACCACTGGTACTGTAGAGTTCCATCCAATCAGAATCTAGTATAGGCGTGGCTTCCGCGTTACACTCCCCCGACGTCATGCGCATTACCGTCCAATCGGATTTCCCGTGTTGTAGACACCGCCAAGCTCAGTTTTACAGACCCAGAGAGGGAGCAGTTGCTACTGTGTGCGCTCTTATTCATTCAGCTGTAGACAGTTGAAGGCGGATGCAACCGACCGTAAGTGAGACCAGTGGGGGCTCTGAGTCCACGCAGACAGCTTTGACCGAGGTTTTCTGTATTTAGAATTCATCCTTGCATAAAGAAGTTGTCATTTATCTGCGTTTGAAAATGATAAAATAATTTGGCATGAAATAAGTGCGTTTGCCTGCAAACCCGGTCAGTAACCCCAGCGTTTATATGTTCAGAATTACACATAATGTAATCTATGATCGCTAGGCTCTGAACCCTCAATCCGGTTGAATTATTACTTATGTAAAATATTGAAACTGTCTGTCTCAGATGGCTTGTGTTAGCCAACAAGCTAACCCATGTCAAGTGCTTCTGTCAGTGAAGTGCAATGGGAAATCCTCAGTGATCTTTACTTGTATTTGGCCATTGCACGAAAAAGCTGCCAAAGCAGACGTGTAGCAAACAATAGTATGTAGATCCTAGATTGATCATGTTAAAGCTGCCCAGATGACCTCGATTTGAGTGGAAGTTAGCTTACTGGCTCGCCTGGTCGCTAGCTTAACAGCTTCAACGCTACCATATTCGCTTTAAAGCGTTTTTAAAATACTTTAGCAAAGCGGAAGGGGTATTGTTGTTAAATGTGCTTAACCGTGAGGGATTTATTAACTAGATAATAACTAGTTTAGGTCGTCTTAGGGACCTGTCACTTCAGCTAGCAGGCTATGAAAGCATCACTGCACGATGGCTTTGCTTTAGCTTCCATGTAAAATGGCTGCCAGGCATTAAACCAAATCTATTTTGCTTGTTATATTAGTTCTGACTAGTTAGTGAACAACTATGTCAAATATTGAACTATTATTTTCCATTTTTGAAGGACTATCTGTCGTCTAAACTCATGCTGTAGCAAAGCCAGTGAATTGTAACCCTCCAGCAGAATAGTGTTATGACTGTCAACTATTGCTGCATATAATCGCTAGTTTCTAAATGCTGTTCCTAAGATGAATTATACAAACTCTTTGTAAAGGATTTAAGGCATTTTAATTATTTTCTAAAGCCATGCATTAGGATTTCACAGTTGCCATGCGTCTTTTATGTGCATGCTTAAGACATCCGCATCCATTTTGGGTTTTATGAATTCGCCCTGGTCTTACAATCAAACATCTCACAAGTGCAAGCTCGTTTCGAAAGCATGGCCATTCACAGCACGTGTGTTTTATTTCTCATATTATTTGATTTATCTTTGTTTCCTGTTTGAGAGATGGGCTTCAGACCTCCTCTTCCTCTGTCCTCTTGCTAACTGGCTATGCCAACAAAAACAGCACCTAAGAAGGCAAAGGGCTTCAGGACTGTAAGTTCAGAGGAAAGTTTACACACTTCATTTCCAGATGGCGCTTTAAGTACGATCAGTTCGTAAAACGGTACGATCACATGCATAATACTCGGATCTGGTCGCATTTAAGCAAGAGGGGGAGGTTTTGATCACATTTAGAGCAGGGTTTCGGTGCAAAACGTGTTTGAAAGGCAGCTAGCTAACTGGGCTAGCACGCTTTATAATATAGTGCATACTGTTTCGATTGTGCATTATGTTTGATGCAGAAAATATAAACGAACAAAACGGACTTTCGTCCTGCTTTATGCGTTTACGTGGTTTTTATAACTTGGGACATTGGCTATGAATATTTCTTATATTCAAGGGCCCATTGCTTTTGCAAAAAAAAAGTTAGTTAAAACGACAGGAACTGTTGCATATGGGTGACTTTCAGAAGATTGCATGCGGTTTTTGAGTGCACGAGTTGAAGTTTTGATGTTAAAGAGATGGAAAGATTGGTCGATGTCTTTGTCTGGTGATATGAGCTGCATGAGTGCTGGAAGCAAATCGGCGGGCCTCGTTTTCATCAACTATGGCTGTGTCTCAAACCCTTGTGAGCTACCTACCTAGACAGCATTTAAAAATAAGCAAACTTGGACTCAATTAAGTGAACTGAGTGATCAGTGTATTCACACTTTCCTTATGCTTGATAGAGGATTCAAATATCTTTTTAGACCACTTTATCGGTGACAGTCTCAGTCTATCTCACATTCATACTTGCGACACTGCTGTTGTGCAGAAACTCAGCATATGACCAGAATATCAGATTATTGCAAGTTTACTGTACTGTTGCATAAAAGCAACATCATACAGGTAATGATTGGGTAAGCGTAAGGAGCCAAACCATCAAGTGTTTTGTACAGGTCACCATCATCCAGTAAAATTACTATAATTTTTTTAATGTTAAAAAAATTATTTATTCTTTAACATTTTGATATGACAATCTATATAATATTGAAAATATAATAAGAATATAAATGTGCCGAACCCACCTACATTGCCTAATAATGTTTCTTTGGTCGTCATGCAGCCAAATTTATTTATTTTTTATTACATCATTTATTGTGATCCTTTATTTGGCATTTTAAATGAATGCTGGTCCTGTCTTGTTCACAGATGGGTTTGGCATGCAGGCAAACCTGGAGCCTATCATAGAGACCAGGCATGTCTATCTGAACGATTCGTCTGTGAATCTGTTCATGGATCAAAATCACCCGAAACTGCAAGATATTCTTGTTTGAAATCCTATTGATCGTTGCATCCTTTTGGTGGTTTTTTGCTAACGAAAACTTTCCTCATTAGTCACTTTCTCTGTAAGAAATAAAAGATTTGTCTAGTAACCTTGGTTACAGTCTTCAAGTGTCCTCAGCTTTTGTGCCAAACCAGTTTCATTTCTGTTGCAGAGACATTTTGTTGTGGAAATTTGGCTCAGGTTTTTCAGCTAGACCAAGCATCTATTCCTCAGCCCCAGGGATCATGGCCAAAGATGTGAGTATTCTCTTGCTCTAGATGTAATCGACTGAAAATAGAGTATAAGTCGATGAGTTGATGGTCGTCTTGTTCTCCACAGGCTGGTCTGATTGAGGCCAATGGGGAGCTGAAAGTTTTCATTGATCAGAACTTGAGCCCTGGCAAGGGTAAGAGGAACATTAGGAGTTTGTGAAGTTAACAGTGCACTGCATCAGCAGCTGAATTAGTTTGAATCTTTGATCTTACAGTAATGCTTCACAAATGCCCAAACACCTGCTTGACCTTAGATAGCACTGCGTTAAGATGTTCTCTGTGAATGCTACCCCTGCAGGTGTGCTGTCTTTAGTAACGGTGCATCCACAGACAGTGACGGTTGGAAAACAGCTGTTGCCAAAAACTCTGGGCCCTTCCAACGTGAACATCGCACCACACATGGTAAGTTCTGAATGGACTTTGATTGCGTAAACACTGAAATGTATAGATCACATAAGCATTATTCATAACACGCTCAATTCCCGCTTTTCAGGTTTATTCTGCTATTATAGCAAAATAGCAGTACAAACTACTGTTCAAAAGTTTGGGCTCAGAAAGATGTTTTTGAAAGAAGTCTTTTATAGTCACCAAGGTTGAATTTTGTGGATGATAAAACTGTAATATAATGAAATGTTATTAGAATTTAAAATGGATTTTCTAAATGATTACATTTTAAGATAAGTTTAAGGTAAGTTGTTCAGTACTTTAGTCTTTAGTGTCACATAAACATTCAGAAATCATTTTAATATGCTTATTTGGTGCTTCAGAAACATTTAATCTTTTAACTGTTAAAAAGATCTGTTCTGCTTAATATATAAATATATAAAAATATAACGGTAATATAATGGTTTTGAGCCAAAAAGAACATAATTAATTTTGATATAGAAAACTTTTGTAACATGTTTAATGTACGTCACATTGGTTGCATCCTTGATTAGTAATGGTAACAATTTTATATATATATATATATAAATATAATAAAAAAGTATCTCAACCCAATATTTCAAATGGTATCGTATCTCTTTAAGGCTCTGAAAGGCATATGATTATATGATTTTCATAGTGCATCATTGGTGTATTGAGCCAGATATTACTGGTTTCTTTCCATCCATTTTAACTGCTTCTTACATAATAATCTGGATTTTGTTTTGTTTTTGACCATCATGTAGAAAAACTCAGCCTTTAGTAAAATAGAGCAAGTCACATTTTTGTCAACTGGCACAAAACTCTTACTTTGGACATGGGCCATCAGCCCTGCAAGTGACATTTGTTTATGACAACTAAGATTAGCCAGGCATCAATATGGAAAGAGCTTAGGAAACTGGAAGTAAAATAGCTTCTGCTCTTGTAGTGTTTTACACGTAGCTAAAGTCATGATGCTGAACACACACCATCTTCTGAATAAAGAAAGAGAATTGTTAGAATTGTGATCTGGCAGTTCAGGGGTAAACTGTTTTCCAAGAATGCATATGTTTAGTTAACAATAGTTAACTAGTCTCATTAATCCACATGGAACAAAGTGCAGTAATCATTGAAGGAGTGAGGTACAGTATACCCTACTCAGAGATGGCAGCCAGATTTTGAGCTGCTTTAATATATCCAAGGTATGCTGCTTTTAATTTGCTGGAGAGAGAATCAGGGTTTGTTGGAAATTGAAGCAGGCTTACCATAGCAAAAAAATGAAACTAATTTAGAAAAGAGGAATTGTTGGCACCTTTAACTGATGCTTGCTGTTTAGCCACCTGCATATTGACAGCTGCTGTTGTTAATTTCTTGCCATATGTCAGTGAGAATCGGAAAAGTGTCATATGTAGCCAACATAAAAAAAAAGACTTGCGTTTGGCCTTAAATAAATAAATGTTTACCTTCCTTAACTTCAACTATATTTAGATTTCATCATAGTACATCATATTGTAACCGATACTTTGGTAGCAAGCATTGTTTGCTCTTTATGTTTGCCTTAACCTGATGGTCTCTATCACAGGTCATTAGCACACCTCAGAGGCCCAGTGGCTCCAATGTAATCCTAATGAACAGCCCACACACACCCAGCTCTCAGTTTATCACCCAGAGTCAACCATCGGAAGCATCTCCGTGGTCTTCAGGGTGAGTCTTGCTTCAACAGGCTACTTCATAACATGTAATGACATTTCTTTTTCAGAAAAGGATTCAGTGGATCCTGCTGCATTTCTGTTTTTGAATTATATTGATATTATAAAAGTTGTCAAACACATTGTTAAAAATATTTAAATTTTATTCTTAAAATTTAATAAAGCATGTTTTAATAGTTTATTGTATAAGTTAAATCACACACAGTGACATAAAATGTTGAAATGGGACACTCTTGTCAAAGGTGAGAATCTTGTAAAAATAAACTGTCTAATAAACTATTAAACCTTTGAGAAACTCTTTTTTTAATGTTTTGTTAATGCATTTGAAAACCCTTTAAATAAAATAAATCCAAATATAGTTTTAAGTAAAAAAATAAATAAAAATCTTAATTTAGTTTTGCTTTAAAAAAAAAAAAACCTGTCTCTTGTCTTGAACATTGGCATAGTAGGTAGGGGCGTTCGGTTCCGTTTTTTTTGGAGTCGACTCCGACTCCTAATTTTGGAGTCGGTAGAATCGACTCCATTTACTTTGAATTAAAATAGAAATACATTTGCGCCTAGAAAATCACATCAACCACCTGCTGTAAGTAC
>JAUCNO010034214.1:0-18391 GCA_032353835.1 Enteromius viviparus | reverse complement strand
CAGGTGTGTTTGATTAGGGTTGGAGCTAAACTCTGCAGGACACCGGCCCTCCAGGACCGAACTTGGTGACCCCTGCTATATAGTATACCTATGAAAAAAGGCAATTGCATTGAGTAACATGGAAATAAGGAATAATGCCTTTAAGGTCAACTGAGAACATTAATCTATTAAAACACTATGTTGCTAGCTTCAAACTAGCTTAAAACATTTGGGTAGCAGACTTCTACACTGCTACAACACCTTCTCAGGTGGTTTTATTTAAAATTAAGAGAAAACTACCCTTCTGCAGTTAAAATCTGTAAAAAAAAATATATATATTGCTGTAGAATATTGAGTTGCAGTTGGTTTGCCAGTAACTTACTGTAGATTTATATTTATCAAATTTATTGGCCACATATTATAGAAATCTATTATAGATGCATTTCTATCAGCTCAGGAAAAAATAATAATAATATTGTATACATTTAATGAGTATATTAAGCATTATAAAAATAATTACACTACAACACTAATACATTACTTGCAAAATGCAGAGCACATACACATCCATATGCCTATAGTCATTTATATATATATATATAATATATATATTACTTACCAAAAAAGTAGTTTGGTGTTGAAATAAGAAAGAAGAATTTGGCTTACTTTTCACTAACAGCCAAACTTGCCTGTTCCAGTGAACCTATCCACACCATCGTCTTCCCGTATTTAACCTGCAGGAGAGTGGGCAGGAAAGGGGTGTGGATGTGTTTTCTTCTTCCTTTTATTTCTTCTTTGTTTGAATCTATTTTTATAATAGCTGATACAGGACAGCAGTTATAAAAACAGTCATGTCAGGTCAAGATTATGAGAACTGCCTCCTTGTTCAACAGTAAAGTTTTAAATATTTATTTTCATGATTGGTTGCACCTGTGTTTGCAGTGTTAAGGTTCATTGAGCCAATCATATCAATTTTCTGTTGCAATCAATCAGCATTAAGTTATAACATGTTTTCAAATCCACACCAATGAGAGGCTGTCTGAATATTATCTGCAGTGTAGACCCGATCTATCAGTTCCCAAAATTTTGCACAGTCTATTTTTCACTTTTCATTTCATTTACACCTCAGTGCTGCTACACAATGAATTTCTGTTTTAAAAACGACACATTTTCCAGCTTTCTCTAGAAACTGAATGGCATATCACTTAAAAGGAAAGAGCACATTATTATTCACGCAGATATTAAACTGTATATCAGGACACTAGTTATTTTTTGTCTTGCAATGTTACATTCAGTACAGTAAAAGCATTACTAAGCAGAAACATCAGGAGGAATGTAGTTACAAATTGTAAGGGCAATATTTTTATTCTAGCTCAAAGTCTGGCTTTTTATTTTGTACATTTATGTATTTTACTCCATTTAAAAAAAAATACGCTACTATAGTCATGGCCAAAAATGTCAGCACTTTGATAAATATGACATCATTGATCAGGTTTACAATGTTTTGTATATCTGAAAAACGATTGTATTGATTACAGCTCTACACTAGTCCTTTGAATTTTCCTAAAATAAAAAGCCTCACAGTCATATCATATCAGAGGTGCAAGATGTGTGGTTTAGATAAGAGAAGATGACAACCCAACTGTAACTTCAGCCCGTTTTGAAATTCAAATTTTTTCAATCGAAATGACACTCTCTTGAACTTTCGAACATTTATTGGACAAAATGATCAGCTGATTTAAGTAAAGTCTGTGGTTTCAGGTTCCTCTCTTTTACATTTTTTCAGGTAAAGAATATTTTACACTCTCTTAAAAGCATTTAAACGTGTATGAGAAAAAAAAATGTGTATACGAAATACAAATGATCACTACTGGCACGTGGCAACCCAGGCTCCTCGGAAATACGTGCCTCTACATACATTTCTGCTACCCCGTAATTATATTACCTTACTGGACGTTTTGCCGCAGTTTCAAAGTGCAATGACCAAAGAGTGGCGCTAAAACACACGTTTAACACGTAACCGTGGCACGTTTGCATTAGGCTGGTACAGGTGAATTAAGGGTGATTGGGACATAAGGTTAAATGGGACAGTATAGCCATACAGATTTTATTTTTTTGCCTGATGAGTAAAAATATGTTTTTTTGGCCAAGTCCTTGCTTTGAGATTATTTAATCAATATCGCATGCCCTCATTGGCGTGACATCATCTCACTGGGCGGGGCAAGCCTCAAACAGGAAGTTGATGGTGCAGCACATGAGGTGAGGAAATGAC
The DNA here is from genome assembly GCA_032353835.1 of Enteromius viviparus. NCBI lineage: Eukaryota > Metazoa > Chordata > Actinopteri > Cypriniformes > Cyprinidae > Enteromius > Enteromius viviparus. Next base: position 16,140 of record JAUCNO010034214.1, on the reverse strand, counting down.
ATAAGCTTTTGCAAGTTTTTATAATAAGGTAATAAAATTGTTATATCTAAAATATAACGGAAACCTTTGATGGAAACATGAATATGAGGTACTACTGCAACAAAATTAGTAGAAAGTTCCTAGGCTCATTGGAAATACGTGCCACTCTATGCAGTTCTGCAAAACTGAAAAAACGTACTTATACATACGAATCGCTCCAGTTTCTTCTATTCTAACAGATACCAGAAATAATGTTTTTTTTATGTCAAACAACTTTAATATGAAACACACTAAGAACGAAGCTGTAAGTACTAATCAATCACAGCACAATTAAATTCAATCGAAATAAAGCAGGTTAATGTATTTGTCATGGACTCTGCTGAAGCATGAAGAGTAAGGTAAACTGATAGAATTACAGACATCCATATAACCTCAACGAATCCACAATGACAAGACAAAACACAAAAGCTTAAATACACATGAGGAAACTAGTGGCAGGTGAGGAACACAGGTGGGGCGGATAAACTCATTAACTAAACAAAGAACAGGAACATGACCAAATAAGGAAAAACTAAACCAAAACCTAACTGTGACATAGAACAATGACAAAAACACAGACATGGGCGTGACATTATCTCCCCCTCCCGGAAGGTGCGTCCTCACACCTACAGACATCTAGCGGGGGAGGGAGGGCGGCGTGCTGGCCATGGGGCGGAGCTGGAGGAGAAGGCAGAGAGCCGAAGAACCAGGCCGACGGCGAAGGTCCAGAGGGCCAAGGGGGAACAAATGATGCCGGTGACCGACACGGATAAGGGGATCCGGAGGGCCATGGCGGAGCAGGAGCAAGAGAGGACCAAGGTGGAGCCGGAGGAAGGGAGCAGCCTGACCGAGCCGGCAGGACGGAAGGACGAGGCAGACGACTGACCAAGGCGGAGCCGGGGGGACGATCAAGCCCAGTGGAGCTAGAGAACCGACGGGCACCGCAGGAGAAGAGGGAGCTAGGGCCCATAGAGAAGCCGACGGGTCCATGGAATGAGGCGGAGTTCTGGCTTCGGAGGTCAGAGGTAAGGACGAGGGATGCCCTGGATCTGCTGGCTCCAGTGGGTGCTTGGTGGGAATCCCCGAGACCCCCTTCCTGTTGTGGTCTTTAGCTGTGACTTGTGCAGCATGAACTCGGGCTGTGGCTCTGGAGACTCTGGACGGCGCACTTGCAGCGCAGCAGACTCTGGAGGGCGCACTTGCAGCGCAGCAGACTCTGGAGGGCGCTCTTGCTGTGGTATTTACCTTGTGCACGAAAAATATACCAACGGTGACAGATTGTCCCACTTTCTACTGTGAAATGCCGGTTTATATATCAGATGATCTCTGTACGTTCACGGCTGTCACACTTTATAAACTCAGTTGATGTACGTAGCTCTATTTTTAGATGTTGAATGGCTTTGTGGAAAGCTTGGAGAGGCTCTTCATCAGAAACATTGTAATGTTTGTTTCTGGCTCGTTGTCTTCTACCATGTCTTTTTAATGTTTAGTATATACAGTATCTAATTAAAAAAATGCATTTTTATTAAGTTACATAGAAGACAACATAATGCTTCCAAGGTAAACAGAGAAGAACTGGATATTAAAATCCACTTTAATTAGATTAAAACTGCATCTGCTTGTGCATCTGAGTTTAAATGTTATTTCAGTCAGTGGCAGACACAATGTCAGTAATCAATGTTGCAATCAGGAAAGTGCACAGGAGGTGTACTTTATACTGTACCTACTGCTTCTTTTGCCTTCCTCAGGTCTCTCTCTTGGGGAAATAAATAGCTGACGCTTTTACGGAGCATCTTATAAAGTATTATTGTTGTTATCATACATTACATGAATCATCCGTAAAAAAGTACAGAAATAGTATAATATAATATAAAGAAAATATTGCCTTGCTTTTAGCCTAAAATAGTCAGTAGCCTATCTGTTCCAGAGAACAACACCACAAAAGAATCCTAGAGATTGTCTTCCCTTATTTAACTTATTCAGGAGAATGGGAGGAGAAAGGTGTGGATGTGCAGGGTTTTTTGTTGATGTTGTTTGTTTCTTTCTTTTTTTCTCTCAATATCAACATTTAGTGTGTTTTAAATGTGCTAAAGGAACATATGTATCTGTTACAAGCCAAAGCCGAAGTGTAAAGTAACATGTCAGAGATTAAAATCTGTCAACATCAGGAGAAATATGAAGCAATTACAAAATACAGACATGTCGGGTCAAGATTTTGAGGACTCCTTTCTTGTGAAGAGGTGCTTCTGGATGAGTCAAAAAGGTGTGGTAAAGATGCAGTCTGATAAATAGGCTTTTCTCTGGAAAAAAATTAAACAGGAAAAAAATTTTAACTAAAAAGTTTGCATCCATTTATTTTCGCTAATGTTCTTCTGCATTTTAGTCAGGTTTCACTGTTCAAGTATCTGCAACAATTGTATCTGGCCTGTGATCAGCTGGAACGACATCCACAATCCTCATCCCATAACACAGATGTTTTTTCAAAAGCAAGAGAGAGGTTATTAGTTTAAACTCATTGTAGTAGGACTATTGAATAGGAAACAGCATGGATGAAAAAATGTCATGTATCACCTTGTTGTAATTTTTGTGGACCAGGGTGAAATATGCTTTGGGATTGTGCAGAAGTGCAAAATTACTGGGATATAGTGCTTCATGCTTTTTTTTTTGATTGCTAGGATTTTCCCAAAGATTCTGTTCTGTTTTTATTGAATAATAATTCTCAATTTCCTCTGCCAGTTACCTGAAATGTTGGTTAGCTGTCTTGACTGCTACAAAGGCGCTCTCTCTCTCTATAAATTAGTTCAGTGTTGGAAACCTCCTCATGACCTCTCTATCAAGCATCTGATCTCATTGCATAAATTATGCCAAATAAAAATGAAAACTTTTGTTACTGATGTTGGAGGCCAAAGCAGACGGTTAAGGTTACATATAAAAAAATCTAAATCTGTCAACATCAGAAGGAATGTGTTGCAGTTATAAAAACAGACATGTTCAGTCAAGATTTTGAGAACAGGTTCTTCTGAATAAGTCAGTAAATTCGTCTGGTCACTGGGGTTCCTCAGGGATCTGTTTTTGGACCCCTCTTCTTCTCCATATACACTACATCTCTGGGCCCCATCATACAGGCACATGGATTTTCTACCCACTGCTATGCTGAAGACACACAGCTCTATCTGATCCAACGATAGCCACGTGGATCTCAGGCTGTTTTTAGCAGACATCTCGGAGTGGATGAAAGATCATCAGCTCAACCTGGCAAAGACTGAGCTCCTTGTTTTCCCTGCAACTCCAACTCTACAGCATGATTTCACCATCCATTTAGATACATTAAGAATTACCCCATCAACTTCTGCAAGAAATCTTGGAGTTATCTTTGATGACGGCCTCTCTTTCAAAGACCACATCGCTAAAACTGCCCAATCTTGCAGGTTTGCCCTTCAAAACATTAGAAAGATCAGGCCCATTCTTAAAGAGCAGGCCACACAAGGCCCTGGTCATCTCCAGGCTGGACTACTACCATGCTCTTATAGCTGGTCTTCTCTCATGTACTTTCAAACCTCTACAAATGATTCAGAACGCAGCAGCACGACTGGTCTTTAACAAGCCCAAAAGGGCCCATGTCACACCTCTCTTCATCTCCCTGCACTGGGTCCCCATTGCAGCTCACATCAAATTCAAGACGCTGACGCTTGCATATGGAACAGCCACAGACTCGATGCCTGCTTACCTCCACTCACCAATCTACACTCCCTCCAGAACTCTGAGATCCGCCAGTGAGCGACGCCTCATTGTACCATCACAAAGAAGCACAAAATCTCTTTCTAGATCATTCTCTTTCACCGTTCCTGGCTGGTGGAATGATCTTCCCATCGCTATCCGAAACGCCAACTACCTTACAACTTTCAAACGACAGCTGAAAACCCATCTCTTTCAACACTATATTTGACATCATAAAAAGAAAAAAAAAACTTAACCCTACTCTTTCTTTTCCTTTCTAGCCTGTACTTATTTGAACATTGCCTGTTATGGTATTATGAGCACTTACTAAGTTGTTTTTGCCTCTTTAGGACTAATTGCTTGATGTTTTCCCCATCTGTAAGTCAGTAAAAGTGTCTGCTAACTGAATAAATGTAAATGTAATGTAAATGTAAAAACAGGTGTAAGGGTAAGTGCAAGGTCACAGCATATATGAATAGTCAAAATGAAACTAAAATTTTATTCTTGAGAGTATATCTGTTAAAATTTCAATACATAACTACACTTGTGTAACATAACTAATCTGCATCAGTTCCACTGTATTTGAATCAGCAAAATTGTGTCATTGATATTTTCATTCTAATAATTGGGTTTGGCTTTTGTATCACGCTGGAGCAAGAAAAGGCTCATCTCTGGGCTCTAAGTGCTGTAGGAGGAGCAGGAGAAAAACGCTGCTAGTTCGTGCACTTTAGTGGTGAACGGTAAAGGTTTAGATAGATGGACCCCTCTATTGGTGAAATTGAGGAATCGCATCTCGAAATAGGGTTCTCAACTTCTCAACTTTTAACTTTCTTGAGAATTTAAAAGAGAAAAATGCAAATAATTAAATTAATGAAACTCTTTTTATATTAGGCTGAATCATCTGAACCATGATTTGTTATTTGTTCTACAATAAAGTCCAGATTGGTCAAACATACTGGATGTTGAAAATCTTCCTGAGGGAAAACTGCTGATAAAATTAGACAACGCCAAGATAGTCCTTTTTTATAGGTGTTCAGTCGTGACGTCACTGACTTCAGTAGGCCATACCGGAAGACTAATTCGCCACATCTTCTCTCCGAGATATCCAGATAAAGTTAGTTTTAAAGCTATGGGGATAATAAAGTAAGTGATTATCACTTTAATTTATTCATGTTTTGTTTTACAATGCAAAGGACAATTAACATCAAACATTAATTTTGAAGATGTTTATTCTATGCAACATTTTGTTCCCATTTAGCTTAATCCATATTTAGTTGTTATTAATTTTTGGGCATTAACGAAACGGTAACAAAACGCTACTAACATTTCCTCGGTAGTAGCTTTTTCAGTAACGAGCTACTGAATTGCTGCTTTATGGCACATTTTAGCTAGTGCACAAGCAGTTTTAAAGCAGAAGTAATAAAAAGGTTCATTTGTTTCAGTTTCAAAAGTTCAAATGAACTAATTCATTTCAGATTCAGTCCTCGCGCGTCTTTTACAGAATTGTTTTACGCCTTAATTTATTACTATTTCGTTTAATAATGATAATAAAAAGTGTTTGTCTGTTGCATGCTGATTTTTTATTTGAGATTTGTTTATTTACTCAAAGACATTTTATCAAGTCCCTTGTGCTGAAGTTTATTTGTGCTTATGTGGTCGCACTGAATTGAGGCTGCTTATTCTTGTGGTTTCTGCTTTTTATTTGTTTTTTACAAATTGGTTAGGTCAATATAAATATTTTTCCCCACTTCAAAACTGTGCTTGTAAACAGAGATTGGACTATATTGGTTGCATTCAATAATTAAAACCTAAATATTACATTTTGGAGTTGGCCTACTTTTCAAATGGACCTTGCGCTTATATCTTATGCTTCTACTGGGTGTTATTTCGTGGTCTTTAATTTCCTTTCACAAATTATTCATACGCCTAATTATTTGTTATCAACCACCATAAAAGAGAAACCACGATGAAATTTACAATTTATTTGCAAACAATACAAAACATTTTTAACATATACATATGCACACAATGTGTCACAAAGAGATAAATTCGTATAAATTATACATACGTCTACAACTTTAATAAAGAATCTAAAACTCAGAAGTCTTGGTATAAAATATCCATACAAAAATATTTGTACAAAATACTGTACAGTTCCCCGCAAAAAGCTGTGCGACACAGCAAAATCATTTTGTGAAGAATTTCCAAATATAAAGTGATGTGGAAAAGAGTTGCTACAAACACTCATTCGAAGGTAGAAGTGAAATTAGACGCCAATAAAACCACACCATGGCTATGGCGTACACTTGTGCTTGAATTACAGATATTTTACATCTGCTAAAGTCGCTTATGAAACTGTTATTTCATCCTCTGATTCAGAAAAGTCCGAGTGTTTGAATGAAATGCTGGAGTCAGTGCTGTTTGAAAGTCCGCGTGTCGGGGAGAGACAGAAATGTGATGTCGCGCAAGCGTCGTCTTCATCTTCCTCATCATCAGAAGACTTTTTCCCCACGTCGCTGAGATCTGGGTGAGGATTTGTTTTGGTCGGCAGGGTTTGTTCTCGGCAACCGCCGGAAGACAGCAGCTCCCTCTCCTTGGAGTTTCTCCATTTCATTCTCCGGTTCTGAAACCAGATTTTGACCTGTAAAGAGATTTTATTGTTAACGAGTGAATCTTAATAAAGCAGACTGAAGATAGGCTAATAACATTTTTCCTAGATCAGCAATTAATCTAAAATATCTAAATTATTTAAGATGCACATTGAAGTGTAAATAGCCTATACTATTTTTTTTTTATGCCTGATTATTTTATTCAGGCTAGAATTATTAGTAGGCCTATGCATATTCACCTGTGAATCTTTTAGGGCGAGTTTCCCTGCTAGTTTTTTCCTGTCGGGCTTGCTGATGTATTTTTGTTTTTGGAACATTTTCTCCAGAGCTTTGCGCTGCACGTCAGAGAACACTGCCCGGCGGAGCATCCCTCTTCTGGGCTTCCCTCTCGCAGCAAGAGGCCAGGAAAAAGTTCCAGGAATGGGTACAACCGATGAAGGAGCTGTTACAACAGACAAGTACATAAGGTAAATAAATGCATTCGTGCACAACAGTTTCGAAGAGCTGTATTTCGTTTTTCGCCCATGAGGCTAAAAGTTAACGTTGCGTTACTAAGGGCAATTGGGTGTTGCTTTTCCCAGGGACAATCTAGAGTGCTGAATGATCAGGGAGAAAGAAATCTTTTCTTCATTATAATCATTATTTCGAATTTATTCTCTTGAAATGTTTTGAGTGAAATGGCACGAGGTGACTAATTAGCACATGGGCCGGATCCACGCTGCATTGGTATGGTAAAAAGGCAGAGTATCCTTTTCTACGAGCCTCCCGGTGAAGGACAGAGGAGTTAATATACCGTGAACGGTAATTGTGTAGTAATGAACTGGCTGAGAAAAGACTCCGGACAGACGGCTAAGGCCATATATTATTGCCACAAAAGGAGATTTACACTTTCAAACTGAACGCAACTGCATGCCGGAATACTGATGACCGGGGAGCGCGTTTTTTGCCCTCAAATAATTTTCATTAAATGAACACGAAAAGCAATTGAGAGCGCTCAAGTTGTATTGTTAAGGTATTCAGCGCGCGCAGTGAAAAGAGTCGTGCTCTATTATCGTTTGGCGTCGATAAAAGAATGGCCTATAGACATTTAATGCCTCAAAAGAGCATTTTAAGCTCGTATTTTAAATAGCCTGTTGAGAAGTAGCCTGTCCAAACCGAAGTGTGTCTGGCGCGCAGTCAGCTGGAGTTGATGTTTGGCAACTTGCAGCTACATTTTCAACGGTGTTTGTCGGCGATTTTGTCGAGTTTTCTGATTTCTCGCTCTCCATTCTAAACGCACAGCTCTCGATAGTGTTCTTTTGCAACTCTTTCCACAAACACCAATCACACTCTATGTGGTCTTGTGAGAATATTGAAACCGCTCAATGGCTCCTAATGGGCAAATTAGTCCATGACTGGTAAACGCCCCTCTGTCGCTGGTTAAAAGTCTATCTTTGGCGGGTTTGTGGGTGGTTTGCCCCTGAGGGAGCTGACCAGATTGGTCATGGTACTGACGGCATTGTTGGCAGCCAGCAGGCCGAAATGCTCCTTCACTGTGGGAAAGACCTGCGCCAAAAGCGCTAGTGATTTGAGGAGCCATTAAACTAAACTCTAATTCTTTCACCTCTCTCTTTGGCTGAATTCAAGCCACTTTATTCAAGCATTTAAATCTGAATACTCACCAGGGAAGTACGAGGAACGGACGAAAGGGCAGAATGAACCATCAAAATAAGGCATTGAAAATCCTGTGGGATGCATGCCGTGAATGGACGGTGGAGATGTGGCTAAAACAGAAACGCAGACAGAAGTTAGTGCTGTATTAACTTATGTTTTGCCATCATTAATGGACATATTAGGCTTAATAAAACCCTCACCTTTCTTTGGTGATGGTGCCAAGATGGCACTCACCCCAAACTTGAGGTAGGTTGGATCCTTGCTAGACATTGACGTTTTTGGGGAGCAAGATCCATGTTTCTCCGAGATGCTGGGGCTGACTCTGTCCAGTAGCCTGGAAGTATCCGGGATGGAAAGAGGTGCTGAAGTAGGAGGAGAGGCGCATGGTGAGTGCACGTCTTGGTTCAGGTAACCGCTGGGTCTGTTGATGCGCAGGAGGTCCTCCACCAGAAAGCTCGGGTGAGCCGGGAAAGGTGAATGCAATGCTGCAGGACGCATAAATGCTGAATATATTGCAGGTGGTGCGATAACACTGGGGATCATCATCGTCCCGGCTATTTTAAAGCGAAATAAGACGATTCGGTTACTCCTGTTAGGTTTAGACAAGTCTCTTCGGCCAAGCTCTGAACTGAACGAGAGGCGATTTGCTTCTGGACGTCTCCGTTTGGGAAGGGGTCCTTTATATCTAGGCCCCTGTAAGGGTCCTTTGAGGACTGACAGCCACAACAATGAGACTCAATAAAGTCCTCCGCTTGAGTCCCATTGAATGATGCATCGGAGGTGCCTGATTGGTCAGATAGAGCAATTTATGATTGGATTAGACTTCATAAGATTTGAATGGCCGCTTAACAAAGAAGATGTGGTCATAAATTTTGCATATCGACAAACTATTTATTTATTTATTTAAAGTACAAGCGAGATTTATGTATTTAGTGTTGTAAATGCATATAGGCTACTCGTTTGCAAATGTATTTTGAATTGACCACACACAATGTGAATACAGTGTAGCTGTTATATATATTTTAAAAAAATTGAGCATTGTTTTCGGATGCACAGCAGTGACTAAATATAGGCTAATATAGCCTAGGTCTAATGCATATTTGAAATAGGCCTAAAATTGGTAGAGTCTGCAACATGTTTTTATTTTTTGGAAACCTTGTGCAAAATATAAATAAATAGGTTCATGTCCCCCAGACTATATGCGCATTGCCCGTATTATATGCAGAGTTCTTATCCTGTTTTATGCCGTTCCTTTAGCTGTCAAAAACCTCCCGATTAAACCCCCATTTAATAATCATTTATGCTGTATGCTGTATACTTCTACTGAAATCCAATCTGGGCTCTGTCACGGAGTACAGCTTTAAATGGATTTGTGGTTGAATCGCCATGACAGATGTGTTAGATATATCCCCCGTGTTTGAAACCGGGCAAGTCTTCATTCACTCACTTTACGCACGCTCGCGAGACGTGTGCAGCTCCGTTTGAACCGTGAACTGTCACCCTCAGCTGCTCGCGCCCCGCTTTCTTTTACCCTCACAAAGATCTCTGACACAAAAAAACACACCGATCTGTGTTTCTATAGACGACGAGGCTTATTCTGCCAGTTTAACCGCTTGAATAAAAGTGCATACGTGATTTGAAACGCATGCGTAAGAGGCGCATTTAAACTTGTATTTAACTGATATAAGAGACTGGACACACGCAAGTTCTGCTCGTGAACGGGTGACTCAAAGCTTCACAATTTAGGGTTGGTCCTACCAGTTAATGAAGATAAACGTAATATTATAAAAAGGTGGCAATAATAAAATAATACAGATTAAAACTAAAACTCCACCAGGGTACTGCGCAGTGAGCGTAAACTGTCGCAAACAAGCGCCCACGGTTTAAAACTCTCAACTCCGCAATTAATCTTTCAGCAGTCTTTAATCTCATTTCCGAACTGCATGTGTTGATAGTTTCATGTGTCCGCTTTATAGCGTGGAGGTTTTACTCCTCAGGGCATAACCTCTTGAAGCAGTCAAGCATACGATATGGGCCTCTAATGCCTCTCATTTATCTTATCTTGAGTGAAATACTCCTTTAGAACTACGCTTTTAATATTTATCATCTTAAATGTGTTTTATTTAAAATTTTAACAGTTCTAATGTAAACATATTACATATGACAGTAAGGATAAAAATCAAAAGGACTAAGCTAAATGGATATAAATATAAAGCCTGTCCATACATTACTAATATTTAGCATTTAGAGTTTAACTATATCAAACTTTATAAATGGGCCACCAAGATCACATCTATCCTTTAAATGCATGCTTTTCATTCATGTGTTGTGTGGTTATTATTCTTTTACAATATCAATATATGTTTATTCGTATATGTATATGTGTGGGTGCCCACAAAAACTTTTCTTCTTGGCCCCAAAAAAGACATGTTTACATAGGTAGCCTATCTAATTAGGGACTTCCCATAGACTTCTTTTGTACTTAAATTAAGCTAATTATAATTACTATAGACCAACTCCATTCCTACAGGACTTTTAGCATTTTTAAGAAGTGAATACAGACATTATTTACTCTCATTATTTACTGTTCCTACAAAGTCCATACAAAAATAGTTTTAAGTTAAGTTAGCTAACATGTCAGGACCGGCTATTTTATTTTTAGAGACACACACACACACACACACACACACACATACACAAACACATTCTGTAAATGCACCTTAAGCAAAAGTGATGAGGCAAATTAACAAAACAAAGCCTTTTTCCATTATGTTTAATTTTTTTTTATAACTCCATATTTCTTTGCTCAGGAAAATCCTTCTATTGTTGCAGACTAGCAGATGGTTAGCTGGAAACATGGCTTAGTCTCGATGACCGAAGCTAATTTCTAATAGCTGTGGAAGCTTGGCACATTTTTTTTCCTTTTAGCAAAGGCTAAAAACAGCTGGTGGGATTTGATTAAACCCATTAAATGCACATTTCCAAGATATTATCCCCCTCCGGAACACCTCGACTTAAGCGCAGACACTGTTGAGGGGAGCAGCTACGATGCCGTCTAGATTCTTTACACAGTTCCCTTACTTCACAACAATATACTAAATAGATTAACTTGTGCATTATCTGGCATCAACATTGCCTAGTTAAGAGAAGGGCTGAGTAAATATATTACACATGCATGAAGGGATCTTTTGGGATAGTTTCACAGGGTGTTGGGGCTGGCAGGTGGTTAAGTGTTTACTCCTTTTTTATTAGTTAAAGCATTGGCTTGGACAAACAGGAAGTCTTCTGGGGTTTTTTTTGTGCTGCACAAGTGCATTCGTTTTTTTAATTTAGCTGGACAAGTTTTTGAAATAAAATGTAGAAGTTACATTCCATACAAGCTATATATAAATTGCGAATAACCAGATGATATAGCTGGCCATTTCTTCCAAAGCATGATTTATTTTTTTAAGCGTTGAGAGGATTTGCATTGGCAAAAAAATATATAGAAACGGTGACAAGCATTAAATCGATATTAACTCGGCATTTAACATAACCCTACAAAAACCACACATCTATTGAACAAAGCCTTTAGTACGCCTGGTCTCGGTCCACCTGTTCTTTGATATGTCAGGCAGCCAACCCGCGTTTGGTCACAGCAGGGATTAACGTTTTTTCTTTGGCCTTCAGACTTGAACCCTCCATTGGTTGTCACCGTTCAACATGTCTGCAGGTTTGGATGAAGAAAGGACTGGGACGGCAGAGACAATTTTTCTGAGACTATTAAATTCAGATGTCCCTCCTATTTGGTTGGCTGCATAACAGGTGCTGTTATAATCCTCTTTACATGGAGTTATTGTTCTCCAGACTCAAAAACAGGAACAAGCCTGGCTATTCACTGTTCTACAGGCCAGTTTTTAAATTTTCGCTGACAGCTTAGGCCTTCCCTGAAGCAGATCTTTTGTGCATAACTTTTGTTCATGACTGAATGCAAATTTAATTGCTGGTTGATGACAAAATGTTCCTGATAGAGTATGACTTTGATTTTCTTTTACATTAGGGAATTTAACATAAATATGAACAATTCAGACAGCACAGAAATGTAATTTAATGCTTAAATAAATAAATAAATATATATATACACATATATATATACAGAAATGCACCGAGCAGGATGTAAAAGGCAGCGTCTGCCAAATACATTTCACATCTCTCAAACAGTTTCCGATTTTAACTTGTGAACTGCTTCCAGGTAGGTGGTAATGTTAGTGTGGATGAGGCCCAGGAGGAATGGAAAGTCGTTTAAGAGAAGGACAGAGGGACTCCAGCGCCTGTTGCTCGGTCTGCGTTGACACATTTAATCGGATTTTGAGCGAGTGTGGGTACTTATGTCAGTCTGTGTTTTGTCAGAGCCATGGAGCACTGGCTGGCCACGGTGCCTTAATCTCCCCTGCTTTACCTTCTAGAGGAAAAAAACCCAGAATGCCTCATTTAATTCACATATAATTCTCACTGAGCGCTCTGATGCATTAGCATAACAGCAGGAAAGCTTTGCCTTTTCAGTGGTTTTTTTGTGAATGTGTGCTTGATTGTCCTTTCAAGTAAGTTATACCTGCTTAATAGTTTAGAACTTTATCTGTAATCTATCTATCTATCGATCTATCGATCTATCGATCTATCAATCTATCAATCTATCTATCTATCTATCTATCTATCTATCTATCTATCTATCTATCTATCTATCTATCTATCTATCTATCTATCTATTGTCTTCACTGAAAAAGCTAGTAACAAATTGAAATAATGTATGTATGTAATTTTATTTTCTATTTAAAATCCTTCCATCACCAGTGAATTTTCAAGAAAGCATGTTTCAGTAGCAAGCGTCAGATCTTTTTTTTTTTATACGCTGTCAACTTTCATTTACCTGTGCAACAAAAGAAAAAAAGCTACTTTGAAATGTTTAATGTCTTGTTATTTTTTTGGAATGGAAGAGGATATGAACTTTTGAACCAGGATACAGGCGATTTCAGGTTTAACGCTGTGAGCCGTAGTGAACCGTTCGGTCATCGCACAGCGTTGGATTCATGCGCAGGTACTTTAGTCAGGCAAACGGTACTAATGAGCTCTGAGTGACTTTGCACTCGGGCACAGCAGTGGGCAGCCCCCTGATGACAGGACCCCAGTGTGACCAAAGCTCTGCCTGCTTTAAAGCACAACAGTCATTCATGTTCATGAAACTGGTCATGTGCACATAAGTTTATATTGACTGATCTTGTTATTACACATGGCTTTAGTCATTGGCGTCAGTGATTCAAGGGTTAGAGGCGTCACTGATCATTAGGGTAGACCTATGTTTAAATACAATAAAAAAAAGGTGTATCCTTTTTGTTGATTTTTAGTTTTTAAGTTTATTTTCACCACACACTAAAAAAAGAAATGTGTATTTTTAAATAATTCAATTGTTTTTATCACAATTTTAAACCACAAAAAAAGAGAAATTCAGAATATTACTTTTTTTAGAATATAATTTATTATATATTTTTTTAGATATTGTACATATTATGTGTGATATTCCTTATGTATACTGCATATTTGCACAAGCTAGTGTTCTGGTTTGAGACAAAGTGATCAAGTTTTAAAGTTTTTTCTAAACAGTTCATCATGACTCTAAAGTATTATCACTATCTATGACTTCTATAGTTTTTATACTGAGCTAATGATGTTTTATCAAAACACACATATAACCAGTGTTGGAGGTAACGCATTACAAGTAACGCAAGTTACGTAATATTACTTTTTACAAGTAACTAGTAAAGTAACGCATTACTTTTTAATTTTAGAATCATATAACTCAGTTACTTTTTCAAAAAAGTAACGCAAGTTACTTTGTTTTCTTTTTTTTTGACTGACAAAATGTGAATGTGCATTAATTCATTTCACTCTCAAAAAACAGATTTATTGATGCAATAATTAAATGTTAAATTACACAAATGTATCTAATCCCATTTGCTGCTGACCTGTGATGATGCAGTTCAACCATACTTACGTCAAAAACTAAATATTGTGTTTCATTGTTTTTTTTTTTATTGCTGAAGAGTATTGAACTTTTTTTCTCCTGTATTCTACTTTACAGATGTGAATTAACTTTTTCTTCAGCCTGAGGTGTATTCGTGACACTTTTAGGTGTGAAGGGGCTTTTACATTTGCTATAAATAGAACTCATCATATTAAAAACAAACACTCAAGCTCTGCTCATATTTAAAACCCATTACTTTCCATAAAAAGAACTAAGTAGCGTAATTAGTTACTTTTTTAGGGAGTAACACGAATATTGTAATGCTTATTCACTGCATGAATAAGGCATTTACACCCTCAGAAAGTACAGAATTGGACGTTTGGAAAAGGTACTGCTCCAGTGAAAGCTTTTGGACTTTTATTTCTGAGAGTGTATAAAAAACAGAAAGGCATAAAACTGGTTTCATGTTCATAGAAGTTTGAAGTACCTGGCCCAAAATCAGGCATTTTATGCATAATGTCACTTAAGATCACTCAAGATGTATATTTTGGACCCTGCATTCAGAGCTAAATTGATTGAGTCGACTCTAGAAGGTTCTTGAAGTAATGTTGAAATTTATTGTTGATAATTGCTGGGTTATTGTTGCCCACCCCATGAATATTTTAATGGTCTACTCTCTGACATATCTGCTCTTATTAACAGATCAAATATGCCTTTCTTCATCCAAGTAGATGATTTGTATGAATTAACAGAGGAGTTTAAAAGGTCAGCGCTGCTATTTTCTTTTCCAGTGTTCCTTTCCTGGACCTCAGCTCACCCCAAATATTTTCCCATTGGCATCTCTAAACACACAGGGAAGGAGATTTCATGGAGCTTGAAATGCATAGAAGTTTGGAAGCAAAAGAGAGGGAGCGACCTGATCTGAGACAGCCAAGCTGACTGTTGTGTCACAGTTCAGTCTTTGAGACAAACCTAGTTAACTTTATGAGCTGAATCCAATGTTCTCATCACACCACATCATGATGTTAGAAACAATACTCTGTTCTCCAAAGCCACACAAACAGTGCTTCTTCATGTTCAACTAAATGATCAAAATAACCAGCATTCAAACGATAAGGATGACATAAACAATATATATATCATAAAACATGATCAAAATAATAATAAAAAAAAACTTTTTTTAATTTGAAACTGGAATTTATCAACTTATCACCTACTGTACTTAAAGACATTGTTATGTGTTTTGGTCACAATTTCTATTATTGTGCAGATCTAGTTTTATATCACACCTCTTTTCAACCATAAATATATAAATGCAAGCATGCATAAAAGATCTGATTTCATTTGTGCATGAACCAACCATTAAAGGTGTGATTTCTAAGCTAAAATGAGCAAGATGAGTAAGATGTGCTCAACCCTAAGAATGAGTGATGATTTTCTCATGATATTTCTAGCTGCAGATTCTTTCAGCAGAGCATCTGTCTCCCTCTTCTTTGTGTACTCGGCCTCATTGAACAGATTTTTGAAGGCTGTGTGTGTGGGGCCTGGGGGGGGACTCTGGGGTTGTATCAAAGTATCCAAACACTTCCCTGCTTTTGCATAAGAATGTGAGCCTGGTGCCTCTGATTTCTCTGAAGATGCCCGTGGCACTGACATCTCTAATCCCTGAAATATTGTCCGGCCTGCCTGAATGGCAGTGCATCAGAGCGCAAGTGTAATTATTCTCTAATACGTCTGAGGCTATTGCATGTTCTCACACATTTACTGAGAGGATTGAGAACAGCCTCTCTGTGGAGATGAATGGTGGTACACAAGAACAACCTGCTACGCTCACACTACACACTTTGCCTTTGTAAACTTTGTAAAATTGCACGTTAAGGACTTTTAGTTTGCCGTTATGATACCAAGTTAGTATTTGTTAAGTGATTTCCGTAGTGCAGAGTTGCGTACTATGTGCCTCAAAGCACAAGAAGTGTGCTTTGTTATTCTCTTTACAGATATTTGTCTTTATGTTGTCTTTACACAGCATAAGCGATACACAATCTGCATCAGATGCCGCATATATGGGCGTTTTTTCAACTTGGATGCATTTACAGTGGCTCACAGCGATTGATATATATATATATATATATATATATATACACT